>CAUYRH010030880.1:0-10278 GCA_963574655.1 Perodicticus potto
CTTCTGAGTAGGCCATACTTTCCTGTTTCTTTATATGTCCTCTAACTTTGTTGAAAACTGAGCATTTTGAATCATATTATGTGGTAACTCTGATAGTCAGATTTCCCCCCTTCTCTGGGGATTATCATAGTTAATTGCGAAGGGCTACAGTTGTCCATTTGTTTAGTGACGTTTTAAAACTATTTACCTCTTTTATGTTTACATGGATGGAGCTAGAAAATATTCTTCTTAGTAAAGTATCACAGGAATGGAAAAAAATATTCAATGTACTCAGTATTACTATGAAACAAATTTATAATCACTCACACTTGCCTATGAAAAATGAATCACAACTATAGTCTAGGATAAATGAGGGAAGAGGAGGGAGAGGGGAAGGGAGTGGGTGGATTGATAGAGGGAAGGTTGGTGGGGGGACCACACCTATGGAGCATATTGCAAGCACAAATTGGATTTATCAGGTGTAGATCATAAATGTCTTAACACTGTAATTTGGTTATTGTTAAGAGCCAACAATCCCAAATGAAGTGAAGGCTATGTTGATTAGTAGGATATAAGCACTCCAATTTGTACAAATAATCAACATATTGAATCCCATAATGGCATAAATGTATTCATGATCTACGTACAAATGACTTAATAAAAAAATAAATAAAAACCCATTTTGAATGAAAAAATAAATGAATAAATAAAATATCCTTATTTCCCCAGAAAAAACAAATAAAGAAAGAAATCTAAGGCATGAAACAATAAAAATCCTTGAAGAAAGTTTGGGGAAAACACTTGAAGATATCAGCCTGGGGAAAGATTTTATGAAGAGGACTTTCATGGCAATTGCAACAACAACAAAAATAAATAAATGGGACTTAATTAAACTGAAAAGGTTCTGTATAGCTAAGGAGACAACAACAAAAGCAAGTAGACAACCTTCTGAATGGGAAATGATAATTGCATATTGTGAATCAGAGAAATGCTTTGATAACTAGGGGATCTCTAGAGAACTCAATTTTTTTTTTTTTTTTTTGAGGCAGAGTCTCACTTTGTTGCCCATAGTAGAGCACTGTGGCATCATAGCTCACAGCAACCTCAAACATCTGGGGCTCATGCCTCAGTTATTTTTCATTTTTTCACTCATGCTCAGTCTGGTCTCGAACTCCTGAGCTCAAGCAGTCCACCTGCCTCAACCTCTCCAGAATGCTAGAATTACAGACTTGAGCTGCTGTGCCCAGCCTATAGACCTCAAATTAATCAACACAAAAAGAGCCAACAATCCCATAGATTACTGGGCAAGAGACATGGATAGAACCTTCTCTAAGGAAGACAGAAAAATGGCTAACAAACATATGGAAAAATGCTCATCATCCCTAATCTTCAGAGAAATGCCAATCAAAACCACCCCAACATAGCACCTAACCCCAGTAAGATTAGCCCACATCACAAACTCCCAACACTGCAGGTGCTGGCATGGATTTGGAGAGAGGAGAATAATTTTGCTCTGTTGGTGGGACTGCAAACTCATACAACCTCTTTGGAAAGAAACATGGAGAATCCTCAAAGATCTCAAATTAGATCTCCCAATTGACCCCACAGTCTCACTACTAGGTATCTACCAAGAAGAAAAAAAAATCAATTTATCATAATGACATTTACACTAGATTGTTTATTACAGCCCAATTTACAATTGCCAGGACATGGAAACAATCTAAATACCCATCAACTCAAGAATGTATTAAAAAATTTTGGTACTTGCAGAGCATGGAATACTATTCAGCCATAATAGAAGATAGTGACTTCATATCTTTTGCAATATCCTGGATGGAATTGAAACACATTCTTCTTAGTAAAGTATCACAAGAATGGAAAAGCAATTGTCCAATGTATCTGTACTAATATGAAGCCAGTAGATGATCTAATGCATGTCCAAACAGGAGAAAAACTCATTTCAATTCACATTTAGGAAGGGGTAATGCAGGAAGGGGTGGGGGATGGGCTCCTCTCACTGAATGGGCACAGGGTAGGGGGATTGGCACACCTTTTGCGTGTGGTACATAACCACAAGACAAACTCTACCTAACAAAATCAACATTTTGACCTGGTTGCTTATACCCTCACATCAACCTGAAATAAATTTACTGAAAATTAAAGAAAAAGGTGAGGAT
The DNA here is from genome assembly GCA_963574655.1 of Perodicticus potto. Taxonomy (NCBI): domain Eukaryota; kingdom Metazoa; phylum Chordata; class Mammalia; order Primates; family Lorisidae; genus Perodicticus; species Perodicticus potto. Next base: position 2,157 of record CAUYRH010030880.1, read on the forward strand.
GACAGTAGTGCATACTTCATAAGGCTCTTGTGAGTACAAATGAGTTGGCACACATAACAGTGTATAATACAGACAAGCATGTGGCAGATGCAACCTAAACACTGACCTTTCTCCATATTTAGTACCACATTTATGTAAAAATAAATAGTAGGATAGTGGGTGAAAAATTCTTTCTAATTCTCTAGTTGATGTTACTGAGTTTCATAGCTTTACTGCCTGTTTTTCCACTATCCCAGACTTATATCTGTAGCTGAGACTTTCCCCCAAATTCCAGAAATCATACGTCCCACATTTGGAATCATAGTAGCACCAAAAACTTACAGCCAAAAGTAAATTTCTCTATCCTCACCCACACGACCACATCCCACACATGGTCTATCCAATCTCAGGTAACAGCATCTCTATTTTCTTGAGACTTCTCTCTCCTACACCCTCACTCCTTCCAGCACCATGTCATCTCATCTTCATGGACAACTGTCTGGTCGGCCAAGGCCAACTTTAACCCTTAAGCAATGTTCTGACATTCTCTGTCCCTGCTTCTGCCACAGTGGCTCTGTAGCATGTTGTCAACACAGCAGTCAGGACAAACCTGTTAAAACATTAAGTCCTGTCTCATCCCTCTTTGTGACACTGAAGAAGAGAGCCCATCAGAGATGAAGGGCCAGAACCCTCACTCTGTCCTATGTCCTGCCAGGGCCTGACCTCATCTCCTCCTACTGTCCCTGTCACTCTCTCCACTGAGGCACTCTGGCCTCTTCCCAGCTCCCAGACATGCCGGCCACCCTGGACTGCCGCACTTCCTGTGTACAGCTCCCTTCCACTCTCCCCCCCATTGGCCACGGGAACAGTCCCCTCATTTTCTCCTGTTCTAACAAAAGTCGCCCCTCTGGGAAGTTTTCTCCGGCCACACTACCTGAATGTGGCCACTCACTCGTCTCTCCTGCTCTGACATTTCATCCGCCCACTGCCTCCCTCTGCGCTTTTTCTCCCAAGCACTTACCATTGTTATGTGAACTGTGCTCTGTTAACTCAGGTTCCTTATTGTCTCTCTCCTTCACTGAGTAATACGCTCCCCAAGTCTAGATTTTTGTTTGTTCATTTCTTGCTGCACCTCCTAAAACCAGAACGAGACTTCGCGCACAATGGCCTGTCAATGAAAATCTGTTTCACAACCCCACACGGCCTTTAAGGATGAGTCTTTGAGGGTTGCTGTCTGGGCAGCAAGTCACAAGGTTGTGGTTTTGTACGTGCAGCAGCCAAACGCCACGTTAAGGGATAAATTCCATTAAATCAATGAACAAAGACACAAAGTGCACCCTTACATTTGAATCCCTTCATGTGACCCATTAACTTGACAGTCTATGGAGACATGTCTTAGTCATCATCTGTTTATATATTAAACACATCTGCAGCAAAACATTGTATGGACTTGTCTCATGTGAATTTAGAGTCATGTTCTTATCAATAACTGTTGATATTATTTACTAGACAGAGAAGCAGAAACATCACTTTGTCTCACCTAGAGACTGGATATACAGAGGGTGCCAATAAGAGATATACACATTTTAAGAAAGGAGGAAACTATTAAATTCGTAATACTCAAGTCACATGTGGCTTCTGCTATTACAAGAGGTGCTCAAATATGACTTGTATTTATCTTTTGTTATTGGTATATGTTAAGAATCACAATTTTAATACAGTTCTTTTCCTTCTTAAAGTGTTTATACCTTTTTGTGGCACCCTTTGTGCGTACATGTATCTAAAGCTCTCATGACTAACATGGCATCATTTTAAAATAAAACGTACCATGGAGTTCCTCACTGTGGAAAATCCTAAGCCATACTTGCTCCTCGGGTGGCTGAAGAAAGTGTTTGGTGACTCCTATGAGCATCGGACTTCCTGATGCTCAGGACCCGACTCATCACCCTCCCTGGAAGGATCTTATCATCCATCTGATCTTTGCTCTGGTTTCATCTATAACAAAAGAACAGAATATAAATGTGTGGGGAAGCCAAATAGCACCACAGAAATTTCTCCTTAGTTACTGATCACGCAGAAGTGAACAGCCAGATTAAAATTTAAGGAATACTAACCCAGTTCCATTCTGCAGAGGCAGACTCTACCTGCCTTGAAGTTGACGAAGAGAGGGTCCGTGTCTTCCTGGTCTTTGAGTGCCGTAAGTCTGACATGTGTCCTGCAGGTGCTCAGAAATGATCCCTGATGGAGTGAGACACAGGGAGCTTTAAGCATAAACTATTGTATCTCATTTTCTACTTGATATTTTAAATGAAAGCTGATGCATGCCAAAGGAAACCCATGAGAACAAAGCAAGGGAAAAGCCCTCACCAGTATATCTGTCGGCTTGCTTGCAATTTTTCATCCCAGAGCCATGTTGTTAGTTAACCTGTCAATATGAGCATATGGATGAGGAGGAACGCTGGGTCCATCTTCCTGCCATTCCTTCCGTGCAGGCTTCAACTCAGTGATCCTTCAATCAGCTAGGCCCCCGACAGGACACTTTTTACTACCCTATTTTCTATATACTGAATTTTAAAATGTGTCAGATACTTCCAACACTTTGTCTTCTTTGACATTATGTGGTTTTGAACATTTGCGTACATCGCTTTGAACATAAGTGCCTCACTCAGCTGACAGGCCTCTCAGAGTCACCAGTGAGAGGTTAAAGGCTGTGCTTCCACCTGAAATATAATGGCTGTCAGAGGATTAGTGGAGGAAAACGTGCACTTGGCAAGGACTTGGAGTTATATTTGCAGTCTAACAAATTCCAGAAACAAAATGGTGTTCTTTCTTCTATGGTAGCCATAGAATTACAGATTCTTTGAAACAGAAAAAGGAAACTTGGCCTATTTAAATAAAGAATTCTATTCCTACAGGGCCAGAGGAAAAACTGCGATAGGAAGTTAAAGAGTGTCTTTTGGCAACACCGTGCCAAAATCTCCAGAGAAAAAAATTGCAGTTTCCCTCAGCAAGCAATCACAATGCACACCTGTTACCTTCATGAAAAAGACAACCTGAACACACATTCTCTGGGACGCGCTTCTCGTCCCTTGGTCTTTGACAGTGGAAGCTGCCGGCACTGAAGGTCATTCTTTATTGTCATTCCAGCCTTTTCTTCTCTGGCTTAGATATTCACAGTGACGTCTGGATTTACATCCAATCTAACAAATTAAAAAATTATTAATACCATGAGAAGAAATGACAATATTAAGCACTGGACCATTAAACATTTGAATGATATTCAAAGCTTTCTGTAAACTGGTTGATTTAATGACATAGTTTCAATATCGCCTCACAAGGTTTGTACGTTTTCATGTTAAAACCTCTAATCACCTAGCCTCTCTGTGTGCTTGTCTAGTTCTTTCCCTTCCAAACACGCCTCCCCTTTCCCGACACCGTCTAACTCTGCCGTGACCGCTAGCCAAGACTCACAAATACACAGAACGTTTTAAAGAAACAGCTACCAATTTTGTGAGATTATTCCAAGATCTTAAAACCAACAATTCTTTTCGCTTTTGTTTACCATAACACTAAAATTTCACAATGAGATTTGTATCCTTTGGGTTAAATGCCATCCTTACCACAAGAACTTTATTTATTTGTGATGTAAAACATAAGCTTTAACAGATCTAAGAACACTGTCTATCTGAGGGGGAGTATAACGGAGAAGGAGACTATTGCTTATTTAGTGATTTTATTATTTTCTAGAAAACATTTACATCTATACTTATTTAATGTCTAGGACAGCCCATTTTATAGGTAAGGGCACCAAGGGTTACAAAATTTAAGTAATTTGTCCTAAATAACCATCTAATGACTATCTGATCAGTAAGGGTACAAGAAAAAATGTCAAAATGCAGCTTCGCCCTCTTCACATCAAAATGACAGGTCAATTCAAAATACTGACTTAATAAACCCATGTAAAAATAACATATACAATCAGAGCAGAAATGGTAGTAGTAGAAAATCTAAGAGGTCAGGACAGGCACCACTTCCCAGGTCTTCCAAGTAAAGGTAGAGCTTGCAAAACAGAAAACAGTAATCCTCCCATAACATGAAGACATCTCTTTCCACTTTCTCTCAGGTTTGTCTGTGTTCTATAGTTTTATAGAGATATCTTGCATTACACAGTTTGAATGGACTTTAAACCTACTCTAGCCTTTGTTTTTGAAAAGATTTATACCTCAGCCACCCTGTCAGACAAGGGTCAGTCTGTGTGCCCTGGAGGGGCTTCACGTGCTGCTTTAAACAAATGACAGCTGAAACAATGCCGTTTGGTGCCACCACGCTGACACAAGCCCCCTCGTGCTTGGGGACACTCTGGGTTGAGTTTTTAGCCGCAGATCTTTGATTTCCTTAAGTGAGTACTCAGCTAAGAGTAGAGGGCCCCACATAAAGACATGCCAAAATAATAACCTCTGATGCCAGAAACTGAGAAAGAGCAAGGTCACATGTACTGGGGAACCCAGGAGCAGGGCACAGACTGCATGTGTCTCATCACTGTCTTTGCAGAGCGGGAGAGACAGGAATGTGTGGCCAGTGATGTACTTGTGGTGACCATGGCCATGGCCGTGGCTGCGAGTGGCTCCAGGCAGCGTGAAGGAAGCTGCAGGCCCAGCCTGACTCCAGACCGCACCTCCTCCTTGATCATTGCTCCGCTCCGTTCTTAGGGGCTCTGTCCTTCCACTTCTTGCCTCTCCAGACTGTTGTCCTACCTGCCTGCAAATGGAACCATTTTCTTGCCTACAACAAATCCCTCAGATTTATGTCAACTTTTTTCCACAAAATATGTGTATCTTTGTCTTTCTTCTGCCTAATAGAAAAAACTGACTCCCGATTTTTCCTACAGTATTGAATTTACACTCCTTAGGTGACGTGTAAAGACTTTCACAGTCTAAAAGCCATCTCACCAGCCACTGCCACCGCCAGCATTCTCATCTGCCATAGGCACACAGACACATGGGGCTGCTGACCGGGCACTCAGCTCCCGCCTGAGGCCTTAGACATTCTCTTTCATGCAAGGCCTTTGTACGGTAAGCCACCCTTTTGCCATGAACTAAACAGTTTGGTTGAAATGACTTGCTTTACTACTTGGTCAAAGTAATCGATTTATGGATCCCAATGCTATATTTAGTTGCCTCACATGGCTTTGTGGTATTTGCTGATATCTACTAACTGTCTTTTAGAAAAGGCTGTTTCATATGAATTATCACATTATTTCATCTGATTCTAAATTGAATACATTCTGTTGGAATCATAAATGTAATCTGATTAAACTTGCATATTAATACTGAGAGAATTGACTACTGAGGTATGGAAAATGCCTTTCATTTTGACTCGCTTTCTGAAAATGTCAGGTACTTTTGCTTTGCACGTTTGCCTCATTAATTCTTTTCCAAAAGAAGCATGACAAATCATAGTGGCCATTTTGTACACCCAAAGCTATTTTTGTAACTTTTGAGAGCCATGAAAGAAAAATAAATGTTTAAAAAGAAATCATGGTGAGGAATTTTTTGGTAGCTAATGGCAGTCACTTGAATTATTATGCATATTCCAAACTGCTGTGTAGACCACCACCAAGAACAGATATAACCACACAAAGACACATCTGCAGCAAAACTACATAATATAAAAGACAACTCATTCCACGAAAGTAACATGATAGAGCTGAGACCAATCACAACTGTCGTATCAATTTTTTCAATTTGGCTCAGAATGGAAGAGCCAACCAAGCACCACTCACAAGACACAAACAAAACAAAGTGATTCAGAAATGCAAAATACACAAGGCAGATGAGATCAGTGGGAAGGTTGGGGGTGACCCTGAGAACAGACATCATGGAATCTGAATCAGAAACATTCAGTGAAACAAATTAACACTACATCATTTTAAATATTTCACATTCATATTTAAGATATATTATTCTTCTCAGTAAGGTATCACAAGAATGGAAAAGCAAATATCCAATGTATTAATATGAAGCAGTAGATGATCTAATTCACATCCACAGAGTAGAAAACTCATTTCAAGTTAGGGGAAGGGAGGATGAGTGAGGGGGAAAAAGAGGGGTCTGGAGTGTCCCACTGAATGGGCACAAGGTAAGAGTACATGGCACACCTTTTGGGTGTGGGAAATAACTACAAAAGAAACTCTACCTAACAAATTCAAAAATTATGACTTGGCTCTTTGTACCCTCACTTTAACCTGAAATTAAAAGAAAAATGATCTAAGGTGTATGAAGATTTATGCACTGAGTAACACATCAACTCCTTCATGAGGCAGAAAAGATGAGATGAGTGATAGATATAAGCACACTCTCTGTGCAAGAGATATCAGGGAGACAAAAAATAATGAAGAATATTACAGACTTCAAGCGCAATTTTGGACAAGTCTTCCCTTAACCAGACAAACTCATATTCATGTATATATGGATACTGTGTGTGGGTATGTGTATGTGTGTGTATATAAAATATATACGTGTGTATAAAATGAACAGGAATTAGGAACTATTCTAAAAGGAAAGGGAAGAACTCCATGGTGATAGGAGCATGTCAGAAGAAGACAGAGCCAACTGAAAGAGTCACCAGTGGTCAAAGCTGGAAAATTTTGAGCAATAATAGTATTGGGTTATGACTCTAAATATAAATATCCATGGATCTATATGATATAAATAAATGGTTGCATAAAATAACAAATATGGGAGAAGAGACAAAACTCACAAGCAGAAGAATTTCAAATAATTTATTTAAATATTCCACCCTCAAGGAGGCGAAGCCTGACTCCCACTGCTTAAGTGCTAGCTGCTCTTGGTGCCATCTTTCCTGGAGATCAAGGTCAACATCAACAGTCATAAGTCATGTTCATGATACGTGCACTCAATAGGATGTGATAAACATTCTACCTTGCCTGTGGGGTCTTCCTCCCTTTAGCCCATAGCCCCACTCTTATCCTGAGAAAAACATCAGACAAGTCCCAACAGAGGCCATGCCACAAAATACCTGAGCAGGGCTCCTCAAAACTGTCAAAGCCATGACATCCAAGCAAATTCTCAGGAACCATCACAGCCAAGAGGAACCTAAGGAGACAGACCACCAGATGCAAGGTGGTGCCTTGGATGGGTCCTGAGAACGGGAAAAGGACCACAGGTACAAACCCAGGAAATCTGAGTAAAGTATGGGATATCATTCACACCAATGTATCCATACCAGTTTGTTTATTGTAACATGCTAGGGAGCCTCTGAAAACTCTGCAGCCTCTTCTTGTTGTTTTTCTTGTAAATCTAAAACTTCTTAAAAACAAAGTTGACTAAAAAGGAAAAGCACAGTGAGTCTGAACTCAAGGGTAGTTGAAACTTTCATGAACAGTTCAGATTCCAAAGTGCTGATTCCCATTTCCTACTAAGGTATTTCCCAAGATTTGTTGGTGGCAAAGTATGCACAGGTTTTGCTTGCTTTTGATTCATAAGAAATGAGTTTGGAGGAATATTTTGAAACATTTCCCTAAGAACAAAGCAGGTAATTCACTTACTTAGAAAGGCTGGTACATGTGAGGTTGTGTCCTAAATAAACATTTTGTTATTGTTGGTGTGTGCAGATTTATGATTACTGAGAGCTGGGGAGTAATTTCATGATTTTAAAAATAGCAGGATGGTAAGTCATTTTTATTGGCATTTCATACTTAATTGTGCAATGAATGGATTTTATAGCAAAGCATTAAAATAAAGTGCCATCCATCTAACGGCAAAGAGGGAACACTTCAATTGACAGAATGAAAAGACGTTTTCATGCTGCGGCTGCCTCTTCTCTCTTCTCGTCTGAGCCAAGTTATGGGAGGAAGTGAGACCCCGTTAGCGTCCTCATCCCCTTACCTTCTGCAGGATCCTTGATGCATAGCAATCAGCCTTATGCTACTGCGGGATTAAACCTGCTCTCAGCAAAGGCAACCACGACCACCTAAATGCTGAAATGTGTTGAGAAATGCTTATTCTTATCTGGTTCAATCTTGTTGTAACATGGTAGACATGCAAGCCAACCCAAGGCTGTAAGTGATGATCAAGACGTGTAGTAAGGTTGTTTCCACTCTAGTTTACCACAAACCAGTAAA
>CAUYRH010030882.1:0-13552 GCA_963574655.1 Perodicticus potto
TGGCGGGCGCCTGTAGTCCCAGCTACTTGGGAGGCAGAGGCAGGAGACTCGCTTGAGCCCAGGAATTGGGGGTTGCTGTGAGCTGTGATGCCACAGCACTCTATCCAGGGTGACAGCTTGAGGCTCTGTCTCAAAAAAAAATAAAAAATAAAAAAAAATAAAAAAATAAAAATCCTCTGTAAACTGACCACCCAAGGGAATGTAACAAACTAGGCAACATCAGGAACTAGGCCTACCATACTGATATGTACATGTGGTGCCAGTCAGGTTTATGAATGTTAGGTCAACTTAAAGAGGTGGTCAATGTAGGGAAGTGGTTAACTATAGAGGTTCTACTGTATATCTATACCTAATGTACCTATAATATCATTTATCTGTATTATTGGTATGACAAGCTGGATGACCAAAATGAAATGTACAAATTCCTAGAAACACAAAAAATACTAAACTGACTTAAGAGGAAACAGAAAGGCTAAACTGACCTTTAATAAGAAGATATAATCAGTAATCAAAAAATCTCCCAATAAAGAGGTCAACATCAGATAGCTTTGCTGACAAAACTGTCTTTTTAAAATGTTTAGCAAAATTCATCAACATGAAACTCAATCAACATAATATACTACATTAACAGAATAAAGGGAAAAAACAATATATAATCATCTATCAATTGATTCAGAAAAAAATGTAACAAAACTCAGCACTCAATAAACTAAAAATAGAAAGAGCATTTCTTCCACATGATAAAGGCCATGTACAAAAAATTCACAGTTAACAGCATACTCAATGGTGAAAACTGAAGATTTTTCCTAAAATTAGGAACAAGATAAGGATGCTTTTAATTGCCATTTCTATTTAACATAGTATGAGTTTTAGCCAGAGCAATTAGACAAAACATAAAAGACACTGAAATTGAAAAGGTAGAAGTAAAATTTTCTTTTTATATGACATGATCTTAATACAGAGAAAACCCCAAAAGACTGCACAAAAAAATAATTTTTTTTGCAGTTTTTGGCCAGGGCTGGATTTGAACCCGCCACTGCTGGCATATGGGGCCAGCACCCTACTCCTTTGAGCCACAGGTGCTGCCCAACAAAAATTTTTTAGAACTAATAAACTCAGCAAAGTAGCAAAATATAAAATCACATAAAATTCAGTTTTGTTTTATATACTAACAATTAACAATCTAAAAAACAAATTAAGAAAATAATTCCATTTACAATAGCATCAAAAAGTATAAAATACTTAAGAACATAGAGAGGGATGGTGGCTTATACCTGTAATCCCAACACTTGGGGAGGTCAAGATGGGAGGATAGCTTGAGGCCCAGGGTATGAGACCTGCCTGGGCAAGAGCAAGACCCCATCTCTAATAGAAGTAGTGTTCTAGCATTTTCCAAGCCTTGCCAGAAAAGTTTCTAAATCTTTTTTCATTGAAAGCAAAAACCATCTCTTAATAAGAATCATCAAAATTTTGACTGCCCTTGCAATCAATTTTTAATTACATAAAATTTTCCTAAGTCCTGGGTTATTCTGAAAATATCCTAAAATACTAAAACAGTGAAAATAGCCACAATGTCAGAAATCACTGCAGCTAATATTACAAAGGCTGTACTTATTACACTTGGGTTTGAAAATTAATGAAATGATACAAAGTAGCCAAACCACAGTAATAGTGTTTTTATAATAATTTCATTTTATTCTGTGGTACAGAATATCTGGTTTTGTGCTAGAATTTTTTGTTTTATCTGACACCACATTATTAAACAGAAACATGTAATCAATTTCCAAAGGCCGTATCAAATGTCATCTATTATTTCACAGCAGCTACAACTTGTTGAAAATCTACTCTGTATCACTGTCAGATGCTTTTATATGTATTCATCTTACATAAGCCTCACATAACATGAGTATTTTGCAAAAAGCCAGTTATACAGGAAAAAAAATAAATCAGCACTTGTCTGACCCCTAAGTCAGTGAATTAGGGTACTTTCTCCAACATTGTGCCTAATAGTACTCATAACCTAACAGTTCCAAGTGGGTCTTATAACACATACAGACGTTGGCTGTTAAGAAGAGATACCTCCCTGGGCTGATGAATGTTTCATCTCCATCCATCCTTTCCTAAACAAGGAAGTTCTGTTTAATCCACTAAACATGGCTCGGCACCTGTAGCTCATGTGGCTAAGGCGCCAGCCACATATACCAGGGCTGGCAGGTTCGAATCCAGCCCAGACCTACCAAACCACAATGACAACTACAGCCAAAAGAACCAGCTAGGCATTGTGGTGGGCACCTGGAGTCCCAGCGATTTGGGAGGCTGTGGCAAGAGAATCACTTGACCCCGAGAGTCTGAGGTTGCTGTGACCTGTGACGCCACAGCATTCTACCAAGAGCGACATAGTGGGATAGTGAGACTCTGTCTTAAAAAAGAAAGAAAATGTAGAAATGTAGAGCTTCTTCTACATGTTCTGTTTATGACTTAAGAAAGCAACAGAAGGTAAGTGGATCATAATCAAATCAAGGACGAAAAATTCTAAACTCTAGCTCAGCTGTCCTTTGGTTTTGATACCCACTTAATGGCTATGTAATTACACCAACTTGCCTCCATGGACAGTCTATGTTTCCCAAAATCCTCAGTATAAAACTATACCATACATAAATAATACAACAGCAACAGAATATGGAACACATATTTTCTTCTGTTACATGTCTTTGAGGGTAAAAATTCTATCTTATTCATCCATTAAAGTACCTTAAAATTTGATGTAGTCATTTACTACATATTTATTAAACCTTAAAATTTATGTTCTTCCATAGATCTCAACGGATTTGAACTGACTGAAATGAAGCTTCATGTTGGTGTCAGAAGTTATGCTGCTCCAGTGTTCTGAAATAAGGCAGATCCTGGTTGGCACCCTTTTGCTAAAATAAATCAACTAAAAGGAGTAATTTAGGTAACAGTTTTATATTCCATTTGAAAGTGAGAATCTGTACAATTCCTAATACTCTGGTACTGATTACTCACCTGAGACCCTCGTCTGTGATTTGATAACATCCGGACAGACTGAGAAACAGAAGTACACGCCCAGTCTCTTGATCAGATTTTTCACTCCCAAAGTAAATTAAGTCTTTTCCTCTAGTCAATCTAGTCCTTGACGCTCTTCTACATATTGCAGAAGACTCTGGGAGTGGTGACATAGTTCTGAAAGTTGTTCCTGTACAACAGAACGAATGACCACAATACGCAAAGGCTGGAGAAGCACAATGCTGCTGCCAACAGACACTAGTCCTTAGTCCAACAATGTCCTTACTGTAACAGCCAGAGGTGGGGCAGCTAAAACTGGATGCTGTGTCCATCACACAAAGACTTTCAACATTCCTGTGTCTCCATTCTACAGCATCTTCAATATCAGCCAAATCATCAGCATCTAACATCCACACATACGGAGAAGTAAAATTTTCAGCAGGAACGGGCTTAGTCCAGGGATGTTCGTTATCTATTTCTTCTCCAACACCCTTGTTAGTTAAATCGTGCAAACAGGCATACTGCTTGGTGGACTGAGTGGTGATGTCTTTATTCTTCCACATAGTTGAAGTAATGTTGCTTGCAGAAGCTTTCAAAGAGCCACTCTGATGAGATGTCAGAATTCCAAGAGCTCTGGAAATCTTCTCTAGGGCTACGTCTGTGATTTTCTCACATCCAGACAGATCCAGATGCCGAAGATTCTGGCAGCAACCAAGCCAAGACCAACTATAATTAAGAGAGAAAGAGAATATTAATGGATATTGCTAAACTCTTCACAAGCATTTGAGTATATGTAAGTAGATGAAACCTAGAGGAAAGATTTTATATCTAAGAAAATCACTTAAATATTTAGTGAGTATCTAGCGTCAGTAACTATTTTTAGTGCTAGGAATACAAAGAAAGTATTTAGTAACAAAGACTATTGCTAACTTGAGCCAGAACGAGACCTCATCTCTAAAAATAGCTGAGTGTTGTGGCCGGCACCCATAGTTTCAGCTACTTGGGAGGCTGAAGCAAGAGAATCACTTCAGACCAAGAGTTTGAAGTTGCTGTGAGCTATTATGCCACAGGGCTCTACTGAGGATGACGAAGTGAGACTTTGCCTTAAAAAAAAAGAACGATAGGGCGAAGAGGGGCAAGGATGGTAGACTAAATTAGGTTTATCATGCTAAAAGCTACCAGTAGAGGAGAGGTTGTCTACACATGAAAGAAAAAGGATAACTCACGATTAATGGAGAAAAATCTAGAAGAAACAAGCTCTAGGAATTGGCAGAGCATTAGCCTTAGCCAGGGAAGAGTATACCTCTCCCTCTGAAGAGGAAAAAAGGTGCTTTCTAGGGTGGAAAGAGGAAGCCATTAGAATATGGGGGAAATTGGTGATATCAAAGGACACACAATTTGTGAGAGTGTACCTTGAAGAAAGTGACCACTATTTTGGAATAACTGTGAAGAATGTATGGGGAGCTTTGTCAAATGGCACCTAGAGCCAAATAAAACTAAAAACTTCTTAAAAACAATATCATTTCAATCTATATGGTTGCATGGCAAGCCATAAATGGCTGTACATGGTATACAACTACAAAGATTTTAAGAAAATACAAATAAGAGTTTGGGATCAGCTGCAACTTAGGAACAAGAGGCAAAGAACTAGAGGGTGCTATACAGTTACAGCCATACATAACCAACATTTGGTAGCAAGAAATAATAGCATCACCAGACTGCAATTATGGAAATGAGAAACCACACAATTTTTTGTTAAATATTTAAACATAACTAACCTGTCAAATGCAGAATCTGAAATGTCAGTTTGGGTAAGATCCAGATGCTCCAGGTTAGGACAAAGCTCTAAAATCTGCCTAACCTAGAGGGGAAAAATTACCAAGGTAAAGATCTGCAGACCTTTAGTTAGATAACTAACAAGTACCTATTAGTATATTTAAGCCAGTGTTTCTCCAACTTTTGTGTATGTAAAAAGATCACTCAAATAGTGCATTAAAAATTATTCTAGGCTCAAATCCCTAAGAAGCTGTTATAGCAGTTGTGAGAATAAACTCAAGAAACTTACATTTTTAAGGAAAACCCATGGAGATTCTAACATAGAAAATCACAAGATACACTTTCATAAAACAGTGATGTCATTTCACTTGCCCATATTGCCATGCCTTCCATACACATTATAAACAATCATATAAAACTGGGTTTCATCACTTGAAACTGCATAAAATGCTTAGCCTCTGCTAGCCTGAGTTTTCCTATCGATATAACATGTAGGCAGTATGCATGCCACCAAGACTGTGAGAACTGAAATGATATATACTATGAAAGCTGGCAGTGTATACCTACTTATGAGAAGGCACACAAAAACTGTTTTTTTCCTTAATTAAACTCAGAAAAAATACATTGCTATTTTTAATTTATTAAAAATAATAAATTGTTATTTTTAGTTTAATAGATAAACTAGTGCTAATTTATACATACCATTTTGCTGGAAACTGCAGAGCTGTATGCTAATACTAAAGTTTTTACAGAAGGACCAACATATGGTAGAACATTATGAATTAAGCCATGGAGTAAACGTTTTTCCATTTGTGCAATGCTGATAGCAATCGATTCCTCTGCAGACTCCTCTGTAAAATCAATTTAAAAGTCTAAGAACTGGATAGACTAATTATAATTAGGCTATTCAAGGACACACCATTAAATCATTAAACATCAAATACTTTGCTATCCTTATAGTCCCTATGTAAAGAATTTCATTTTTAAACAACAAAAAAAGTTTGGGAAAAAACTGTAAATACTGAAAGAATAATAAGAGTTCTCCAAGAGAATAAAATATACGATGTATCAAAACAAAAATGATTCATAATAAATGGTAGCAAGAGTTATTCTACTAAATAAAAAGGACACAGAGCTAGATGAGATCTGCAATTCAACTACATTAGCCTGAATCCAGCAAAGAAAGGTAGTTCAGAATTTTTAAGAAGTTAAAAATGAGCTTCTGTTTCACTTAATAACTTCTATAATGCGTGATTGGGTATTTATAAGAGGCTGCACCACCGGAACAACACCCACAATGAAACACTGCAAACTCCAATTTAATGCAACAAAAACACACTATACTGAAAAGAATTGATAATTTTATTGCCTTTCTCAGGATCCTAATGATGCTATGCTTCCGACCTATTGTGAATGTCTATAAACATAAAAGAGTTTAACAGAATAAGTTAAGAAAGTCTCATTTAAAACAAAACTGAGTATAGTTGAAAAAAGCAATGTAGGTAGAAAGAAAAATTACTGAATTTATTACTAACGGTTCCTTGTTTTAAGATATTATTCTAAATTCTTCCTTTCCCCATACATATATTATACATGTTATACATATGTATATTATATATGTATCTATATTATACATTTCTCTTTACATACATACATATCATTATAATATATACATACACATGTATATATGTATGTATATATATATTATAAAGAGGTGTGTATATTATACATATGTATATATGTATCTATATTATACATATCTCTTTACATACATACATATCATTATAATATATATACATACACATGTATATATGTATGCGTATATATTATAAAGAGGTGTGTGTGTGTGTGTATATATATGTATAAGATAATACAAATAAAGAGTTTGGGATCAGCTGCAACTTAGGAACAAGAGGCAAAGAACGAGAGGGTGCTATACAGTTACAGCCATACATGACCAACATTTGGTAGCAAGAAATCTATGTATGTATACATATACGTATATATATTAAGAGATATATATATGTATATACATGAGATTATATAAAGATATAAAAATTACTTTAGTGAAGTCTCTTCATTCTATTTTAACTTTATTCCCAAGCCATTCTTTTGTTTCAGTGGCCCTTTACTATATAAATGTAGATTTCACTGAAATCTTTTTTTATTGATCCATAACAGGTGCACATATTTTGGGGTACATGTGATATTTTGATGCCTGTATATAATGTATAATTACCAAATCAGGATAATTGGAACTATGAAATCTTTTTTAAAAGTTAAACAATCTATGAAAAGTAACTTCTCTGCAAGACCAGTAAAGATGCCAAACTGAAAAGCCTTAAAAGTAGATGGCAGATCCAAAGTTAGTATTAAAGCCACTGACTGACAGAACATATTTACTATCTTTAAAAGGCTCCATCTTTACAGTTTTTTTTTTTTGAGACAGAGCCTCAAGCTGTCACCCTGGATAGAGTGCTGTGGCCTCACAGTTCACAGCAACCTCCAATTCCTGGGCTCAAGTGAGTCTCCTGCCTCCGCCTCCCAAGTAGCTGGGATTATAGGTGCCCGCCACAACGCCCGGCCATTTTTTTTTTTTGGTTGCAGCCATCATTGTTGTTTTGGCGGCCCGGGCTGGATTCAAACCCGCCAGTTCAGGTGTACATGGCTGGCGCCTTAGCCTGTTGAGCCACAGGGGCCGAGCCAATCTTTATAGTCTTTATCTTTCCTTTTCAATACTGAAGGAAAATGTCAGTCTTCACTTTGGCTATTTTCAAGTGATGAGATAATACACACTGAGTTTAGTAAAGACTTTAAAATTCTTATCATGGGTATTACAAATTAATTTTCTAGAATAAATAAATTGAGTCTTCCCTAAACTGACATCTGAGCAAAGATTTTATCTACTTTAGATCTTTGCTCAAATTTCACAAGAGACCTTAACTAATCACTTTTATTTTAAGCTGAATTAAGGCCAGAGTTCATGTGTTTTTCCCATTTTATTTAACATTACATTCTTCATAGCTAAAACAATGCCTGCCAACAGGTAAGCACATCACCATGTCTAACTAGAATGGAACGCTTCCTTATATAGCATTTCCCAAACTTTTATCTATACCAAAATATGGAATCTTCACATTATAAAAATAAACTACTTTTGGTTCAGCACCTATAGCACAGTGGTTATGGTGTCAGCCACATACACAAGAGGCTGGTGGGTTCTAACCCAGCCTAGGACAGCTAAACAATGACAATTGCAACAACAACAACAAAAAATAGCCAGGCATTGTGGAGGCACCTGTAGTCCCAGCTACTTGGGAGGCTGAGGTGAGAGAATTGCTTAAGTCCAAGAGTTTGAGGTTGCTGTGAGCTGTAACGCCACAGCACTCTACCTAGGGCAACATAGTGAGATTCTGTCTCAAAATAAATTAATTAATTAATAAACTACTTTTCCTGCTGAAATAATAATCTTTATAATTATAGTTCTTACTTTCCACATGTTTAGTTCTTTCACCAGACCTGACTAGTTTACTTAAGTGGGAAGCTTTATAAATAAAATTCCCTACAACTTAAGTTTTACCACGCAAGAAAATTCCCCAATAGTTTATATTTTTACTATCTGACTTCTCAGTAGTTAACCGCCAGCAGAGTAATCCAACATGCTCACCAGATTCATCTATGTCGGCATCCTCATCCCACTCATGGAAAGCACGACTTTCATCTTTTCTATTTTTCACCCATTCTTCATCAGGTTCAGTATCAAGTTCAGTTGCAGGACCACTGTACCAGTCACCTACACAACAAATAAACAAGAAAAAATAAAATTAGATTGTCTGTCATTATAAAAACCTCTCTACACACAGAAAACATCTGAGTTAGCCACCTATTTTTAGAAATATTTAATGGTTATTAAAAAAATAAAACTAGGGTGGTGCCTGTGGCTCAAAGGAGTAGGACACCAGCCCCATATGCTAGAGGTGGCGGGTTCAAACCCAGCCCCAGCCAAAACCCGCAAAAAATAAATAAATAAATAAATAAATAAAACTAAATAAGCGTAAGAATCAGTTTTGACATTCTGAAAAGAACTATGACTATGTGTGTTCCATTAACAATAATAAATAATTAACCAAGAGTTACATCTAAATTAGAGTTTCTCAACCTGGGCACTATTAACAATTTCTGCTGAGTAATTGTTTTGGGGGGCTGTCCTCTGGACAGTAGGGTGCTTAGCAGCAACCCTAACCTCTACCCACTAGATGCCAGTGTAATAAATGTCTCTAGAAATTTCTCTTTTTTAGAGACAGAGACTCACTTTCTTACCCTGAAACCCTTGGGTTCAAACAATGCTCTTGCCTCAGCCTAGGACTACAATCTAGGACTACAGGCACCCGCCACAACACCTGGCTTTTTTTTAAGAGATGGGGTCTTGCTCTTGCTCAGCTGTTCTCACACCCATCAGCTCAGGCAACCCACCCACTTCGGCCTCCCAGAGTGCTAGAATTACAGGCTTGAGCCATTGTGCCCGGCTGTCTATAGACATTTCAAATGAGGGGCATAAATCAATTCTGATTGATTGAGAGCCACTCAAAAACAAATATCACAAATAAACAGAAACATTTCTTATTGGAACTTTTTGATTAAATATATTAAAAACAGAAAAAAATAAGAATATTTAAGACTTTTTTTTTTTTTAGAATATTTAAGATTTGAGTGACTTCAGGGAAGTTACCAAAACATTATCACTCACGGAAGAAGCCCAAGTGCCCATCGACCCATGAATGGATTAATAAATTGTGGTATATGTACAACAGGGAATATTATGCAGCCTTAAAGAAAGATGGAGACTTTACCCCTTACATGTTTACATGGATGGAGCTGGAAAATATTCTTAACAAAGTTATCTCAAGAATGGAAGAAAAAGTATCCAATGTACTCAGTCTTTCTATGAAACCAATTTATAGCTTTCTTATGAAAGCTATAACCCAATTATAGCTCAAGAAGAAGGGGAAAGGGGAGAAGGAGGTGAGGGGAGGGAGGAGGCTGGGTGGAAGGAGAGTAATTGGTGGAATCACCCTACGGCATCTTACAAGGGTACATGTGAAATTTACCAGGTATAGAATATAAATGTCTTAACACAATAACTAAGAAAATGCCGTGAAGGCTATGTTGACCAGTTTGATGAAAACATTTCAAATTGTATATAAAACCAGCACATTGTACCCCATGATCGCATTAATGTACACAGCTATGATTTAATAAAAAAAAAAATTATCACATTTCACACTCATCAAATTGTATTAAATTATGTATTATTAATTTGTAATAATTTTTAAAAATTAAAAATAGCTGGACAAAAAATATGATATACCCATGTTTGTCTTATTGGACTTTTCACTCAATATTTCATTAACATAAAACTGATAGGAAAAAAATTCCACATAAAAATAATTCTTTGTTTTCTTTTTTTTTATTGTTAGGGATTCATTGAGGGTGCAAGAAACCAGGTTACACTGACTGCATTTGTTAGGTAAAGTCCCTCTTATAATTGTGCCTTGCCCCCAAAAGGTGTGTCACACAGCGAGACCCCGCCCCTCTCCCTCCTTCCCTCTCTCTGCTCTTCCTTTCTCCCACCCGCTCCTTCCTTCTCTCTCTCTCTGCTCTCCCTTTCCCCACCCACCACCGTGTCATTAATTGTCATTAATTGTCCTCCACATAAAAATAATTCTAATCACTTAGATCATACAACCCTACTAAATACTACAGATAGCTTCATTCAAAAAACACAGAATATCTGCCACCTTATTTTAAAAGTGCTGTGTATTACTGTGACAAATAAAAACTGCTTTTAAATCAGACTCATAATTTAAATCAGATATAAAGTCACAAATAGATAATTACAAAAAAAAAAATCATGTGAAGTTTAAGGCTAATACTCACCTAAAGGAAATTATTTTAATTCTGTGACAGAAAATTGTATGCCATATTAGTTACATTTATCGCATAACTGCATTACATGTTCAATGAAAGAAATTTTTCCTTAACTGTTCACATTTAAAGTAACTTAGCACAAATGAAATTAATTAACATGGAATTGCGATTTAGAAAATGAGGTACTACCAATCACACACAGAAAAAAGCGTTGTTAAAGACAAAGATAGGGGGCGACGCCTGTGGCTCAGTGAGTAGGGTGCCGGCCCTATATACTGAGGATGGTGGGTTCAATTCCGGTCCCAGACAAACTGCAACAAAAAAATAGCCAGGCATAGTGGCAGGCGCCTCTACTCAGGAGGCTTAGGCAAGAGAATCACCTAACCCCAATAGCTGGAGGTTGCTGTGAGCTAATATGCCACAGCATTCTACCCAGGGCGACAAAGTAAGACTCTGTCTCTTAAAAAAAAAAAAAAAGACAAAGACAGATACAGTTATTTTAAGCCACTACCAAAATCAAGCCATAGTAGTGTCTCATATTTAATTATTATATAATTTCTTCTGTTTTTTTAAATGTTCATACAATCTATTTAAAAGCAGTTCTGAAAACCTATTAACTTCATTTTAATTTATAATTAGGAAAAATTCCATAGTCAAAAGTAGAAAGAAGCCAGGCACGGTGGCTCACGCCTGTAATCCCAGCATTTTCGGAGGCTGAGATGGGCAGATTGCCTGATTTCAGGAGTTTGAGACCAGCCTGAGCAAGAGTGAGACTCCATCTCTAAAAAAATAGCTGGGCACTGTCATGGGCGCATATAATCTCAGCTACTCAGGAGGCTGAGACCAGAGAATTACTTGAGCCCAGGAGTTTGAGGTTGCTGTGAGCTATGACTCCCAGGCACACTACCGAGGGTAACATAGTGAGACTTTGCCTCTCACACACAAAAAAAGTAGAAAGAGCTAGCATAATTAATCCCACATACCCATCACCTATCTTCAATAATTATTAACACTTTGCCAATCTTTTTGCATTCCTTTCCCAGACTATTTTTCCTTAATTATTTTGAAAGAAATTGAAAACATCATATAACTTCCTCATAATGCTTCAGTGTTATTAGCTTTTCAAACATGTCACCCAAGTGCACACCATCTAACCATAAAACCTACTTTCAGTCGACATCTCAGAGTCCCCTCCCTGACCTTGCTTATTAGTGTCTATGAAGATTTAGAAAAATAGAAATATTTGAAAAACAAACTAAAAGTCCCATTTACCTACCTCTGGCCCAGTGAACAGGGTAAAGATGTTTCCAAAGCGATCCAGTTTTTGCCAGCTGAGACCATTTAGTGCTTACTTGACTGCAACGACATAATTCTTGAGGATTAAGATAACTGAAAATTGACAGCATCACCTCAGGAGGAAGATGGGTAATACCTGTGGAGTGTTCTGACACTTCTGCTTCTGAAATAAAAAAGAAAAAGTTTAGCAGTAAAGGCCAGAAGAGCAAATGCAGTAAGAAATTACAATCACATTTCTATAAATGTAATCCAGTGCCTGAAGTTAATTCCTTTCTGCTTCCAAGACATGAAAAGGAAACAACATGTACTAGAGGTAACATGGGGATGTTAAAACTTGTTAAGAACCATGGGGTTAAACTATCATGGCCCAAATCATACTTCATCGGTGAGAATTACACCAGTGAACACAGAATTAACTCCTCTTAAGAAGGAGTCACAGTAAAAAACAATACTCACTTTGTAGTGTAAGTAGCATCATTTGAAAAGGAAACAGAACAGGTTCCACAGCTTTAAAGTGTAGAGTCAGCCAGACTATGAGATCTTCAAGGCATTTTTAATGACACACACAAATCTTATAACCTTTTCCATCCCAGCTTATGACTCCTGGCAGTACTTCCCTGTACCCCCTCTGATTTTCACATTACATACAAAGGGCTGTGAAATCTGACTTCTTCAACCTATAGATAGCTTTGCCCTACTTATATTATTTATGTCCCAGTTGAAGATGATAAAATGTAAATTTTTTTTTCTTGTAGACAGAGTCTTACTTTGTCACCCTTGGTAGAGTGCCGTGGCATCACATAGCTCACAGTAACCTCCAACTCCTGGGCTTAGGCGATTCTCTTGCCTCAGGCTCCCAAGCAGCTGGGACTACAGGCACCCACCACAAGACCCGGCTACTTGTTACAGTTTGCCCAGGCAGGGCTCGAACCCACCACCCTCGGCATATGGGGCCAGCGGCTCACCCACTGAGCCACCGGCGCCACCCAAAATGTAAATATTTTTGCACTGTTATGCATTTATAAGGAATTCTTTTTTTTTTTTTTGAGGCAGAGTCTCATTTTGTTGTCCTTGGAAGACTGTGGTGGCATCACTGTAGCCCACAGCAACTTCAAACTCTTGGACTCAAGAGATCCTTTTGCCTCAGCCTCCCAAGTAGCTGAGAATACAGGTGCCCGCCACAATGTCCAGTTATTTTTTTTTTTTTTAGAGATGGGATCTTGCTCTTGCTTAGGCTGGTCTCTAACTCCTGAGCTCAAGCAATCCATTCACCTTGCCTCCCCAGAGTGCTAGGATTACAGGTATGAACCACCACGCCTGGCTGATAAGGAATACTTTATCAGTAACTATTATAGAAAGTGGTCACTGTATATATAATAATGTATTATTGCAGTAATTTTCCAAAATAAAAATGAAAGATGTTAAAATAAATAAAAAATATTCATCATTATGGGCGGTGCCTGTGGCTCACCGAGTAGGGCGCCAGCCCCATATACCGAAGGTGGCGGGTTCAAACCCGGCCTCCGCC
>CAUYRH010030889.1:0-25564 GCA_963574655.1 Perodicticus potto
CAGACTTTAGGCTGTATTATAAATCTATAGTGATCAAAACAGCATGGTACTGGCACAAAAGCAGAGCAGTAGATTTATGGAACAGAATAGAGAACCAAGGGATGAACCCCACTACTAATCACCATTTGATCTTCAACAAGCGTATCAAAAATATTCAATGGAGGAAAGACTCACTATTTAACAAATGGTGCTGGGTCAACTGGATGGCAACCAGTAGAAGACTAAAATTGGACCCCCACCTTTCACCATTAACAAAAATTGATTCTTACCAGATTAAAGACTTAAACTCAAGACATGAAACTATAAAGATACTAGAAAAGAGTGCAGGGAAAACACTTGAAGAAATCGGCCTGGGAGAATATTTTATGAGGAGGACCCCCAGGGCAATTGAAGCAACACCAAAATTACATTACTGGGATCTGATCAAACTTAAAAGCTTTTACACAGCCAAGAGCACAGTAAGTAAAGCAAACAGACAACCTTCAGAATGAGAGAAGATTTTTGCAGGTTGTGCTTCTGACAAAGGTCTTTTAACTAGGATCTACAGAGAACTCAAACTAATCAATAAGAAAAAAATAAATAACCCTATTTCTATGTGGGCAAGAGACTTGAACAGAAACTTCTCTGATAAAGATAGGCGCATGGCCTACAAACACATGAAAAAATGCTCATCATCCTCATCAGAGAAATGCAAATCAAAACCACTTTGAGATATCATCTAACTCCAGTAAGATTAGCCCACACCACAAAATCTCAAAACTACAGATGTTGGCAAGGATGCAGAGAGAAGGAAACACTTCTACACTGCTGGTGGGAATGCAAGCTAATACGATCTTTTTGGAAAGAAGTTTGGAGAACATTCAAGGAACTAAAAGTAGACCTATCGTTTGATCCTGCAATTCCTCTACTAGGTATATACCCAGATGATCAAAAATGATTTTACAACAAAGACATTTGCACCAGAATGTTTACTGCAGCCCAATTTATGAAAGCCAAGACATGGAAACAGCCCAAGCACCCATGGACCCATGAATGGACTAAAAAATTCTGGTATATGTACACCATGGAATACTATGCAGCCACAAAAAGGAAACTTCACATCTTTTATGTTTTCCTGGATGGAACTGGAACATATTCTTCTTAGTAAAGTATCTCAAGAATGGGGAAAAATGTATCCAATGTACTCAAAACTACTAGGAAATCAATATATAACCACCTACACACTCATATGAATGGCAAAACATAACTATAGTCCCGAAAGTAGAAGGGAAGGGGAGAGAGAGGGGAGGAAAGGAGGAGTATGAGAGGAGGAAGGGTATTCAGGTGGACCTTACTTAATGTGCATGATGCAATGGTACATGTCAAAACTATTAAGAAATTAATATAACTGTGATGAATGTGTTACTTAGTTCAATGTAAGCATTTCACATTGTATATTGAAGCAGTACCCTGAACCCCATAAATGCATCAATGTACAAAGTTATGATTTAATAAAAAACAATTAAAAAAATAAAAAGAATTAAGATCAAGATTTTGGCAAATGCATGTTATATTTATTTTGGATACCAGGCAACAAGAAAACACTTTGGTAATATTCAACAGGAGGACAAGAAGAAGGTTGTCCCAAGCCAGTGTAGTCAGCCATTGCCAGAAATGGAACTTCTCTCCCTACATTTCTGATTGCATTCCAACCCAACAATGTAATATTTTTATTTCACATGTACTTATATATGCATATTTATCTATTTACATGCTTGCTTAGTAATAAATTAAATGTATTATAAAATCTACATATTATAAATTCTTAAAGATTAAGAGAAAAATACATGTCAAATCTATTAAGTGTAAAGTATAAATGTCTTACCATAATACTAAAGAAAGCACAGAAGACTATGTTAACCAGTTTGTTGCAAGTATTTCAAATTGTATATAAAACCAGTACATTGTACCCCATATATATGCATTAATGTACACAGCTATGATTCAATAAAAAAAGGGAAAAATAAATATAAATAAAAGTTCTAAGATTGACTTCTCATTCTCCAATGTTATGTACTCTCTCTACGGTATGCACACACCAGCCAGAATACCTAAATTAATTTGGTATTTTTTCATAATTTCCATATAATTTGATCTTTCATTTGTGAAAATAATTATACTTAACATCTTTAATTAAACAGATATGACTTTATTTTATCTGAAAAATATTTTGTAAAATCCTGAACTACACATAAGACAGTATTTTTCATGTTTTGAATAAAAAAAGCTTAAGAACTACATATTCTTGCCTTTAAAGAATGTAGAACTTAGTGTGGATTCTGAAATCTATATTTTTATGTAAAATTTATGTTGTGATGAAGTGGCCACTATAATACACATAAATGTTTTAGAGTTTAGAGGGCAAAACAAAAATTATCTTAACAGGAAACTTCAAGAAAGACTTAATTGAAGAGGCTAGGGTCTATCTCTTCTCTGACTCATGAGAAGCCATTCAATTGATAGAGGTGAGTATGGGGAGGCAGAGATGCTCTCCTGGATGGGGAGAATGGCAGAAGCTGTCCAGGTAGAATGGGGTCCTTGTTCAAAGAACAAGGAGAAGTAAGCTGAATGTATAAACAGAAAATCAGGTAGTACCAGGCTTTTAATTTCTGGCTAAAGATTTGAGTGTTTACTAAGCACACACCAAGAAAGCTCTAAAGATGTGATGGAACTGAAGAACTCCAGGTGTAAGAACACTTACACTTCTTTGACTTTGAAAAAGTTACTCAATCTCTTTAAGCTTTGTTTTCCTTCTCAGATGAAAGCTTTCTTGACTGCTGATATTCTATATCAGCATTAGAAGGACTTCTGAGACTCCAAGTCTTGTTAAAAGGATATCATAATAATCCCAGTGAGGGTCATGATTGTCTAACCGAGGAAGGTGGCAAGGGAAGGTTGCAATGTGCCCACAGTAGTAGACCAAGCCCTTCCCTTATACAGGCTTTACTTATGGGATAATTCGAAGAGAATTGGGAAGGAAGTCCAATTATAGTTCATATTAGCATAAATATTAGCCTCTCATAGTACACGGGAGTAGTAGATAGTTTACTTACATTCTTTTAATATTTTAGTTACATTTGACCTAACAAATTAGGTTATTTAATTCTAGGTTTAATAAAAGTGTCACTTTTTTGGCTTAAGACTCCTCCTATATTTGATACCTTTTGGGCAGAGTGTAAGGGATGCGACATGTATTAAACCATAAAAGTAAAACTGAAGTCTCGCTTCTAATATTTAATGATAGAATCAGTTAAATAGGACAGTCCTGTATTGTAGAAGCTCCAGCGTTTTATCTTGACATTTACCTTTTCTTCATCAAAAGTTTTCCCCATGTCCAGGAATATTTCACTATCTCCTTTAAGTACATGGAAACCTGTTACTGCTTGATTCAACCAGAAATAGGGGGAATAAATATCTCATCTTTTGTAACCAGAACTAGATGGGCTTAATCAATTTTTGCATTGTACCTCATTGGAGATTTGTGAGTTATAATTTTTAGTTAATATGAGTACTTCTGAAATAGACCTCATTTTCAGATATATTTACATTAAAAATGTCTTATCACGATTTAGTAGCAACTTTATGATCATTATTTTCTCATTTCCATTTTTACCATTTTTACCTTCTGTTTATAAAAGTTCATGCTTATCACAGAAAACGGAAAAAAAATATAAAAAGTATTCAGGCTTTCAACTGCTTTTGTGAGGGCCACCTACATTAGGGAGAACAATCTGCTTTACTCTACTGATTGGAATACTAATCTCTTCCAAAAACACCCCCAGACACATTCAGAATAACTTTTGGCCAAATACCTGAGTATTGGGGGGGGCCAAGTCAAGTTGATACACAAAATTCACCTTCACTGATTCAAAAGCTCAGTGGTTTACAAGGAGCAGTCATCCTTCTCAGAGCCAGGGTTAGCTGAGTCTGGAGCTCATGACAATGGCAGACACAGGAGAGAATGTGCCCCTTTCAAAGATCTGCTCACGTCATGTCTGCTAACATCCTATCAGCTACAGCATGTCACATGGCAAGGCCAACATTAATAAAGCATGGAAATGTACCTGTCTCTAATAGAAGAAACTGAAAAGTCACACAGCAAAGGCCTTGAATAGAATAGCAAAAATTGGGAATAATGCAATTCACCAGGGTAACCCAGGGCCTGCCACAAGCTAACCATCCAACAAATTTTGTGTAAATTTTCTACTCTCCCACACCAGTTCTACTCACCATTTTCCAAGAATGTTTTTGTCTTTACACTATTCTACACTGACTACACATATACTTTTATGAATTAAGATAATGCTTTCAATAAGAAATGGCTTTTTCACTCTAAGGAAGATTTCATGTACCAGGCAAACTGTTCTCATAACTGACCCACAATACCTGTTAGTTCATTTCCCTCAGGGTTTCACAATCAGTTAGGAGCATACAATGTGTATCAGCAATTTACATCTTATTCTTTAGGGCTACTTCACACTATTTCAAATTTCACCTGCTATTATTTTGCTTAATCAACTATGTCCCATAATTATCTAATCTATTTAGTATGTTCAGGGAGTCTTTAAAGATCCACTCTCATCTTTGCCCTGACTAAATAATTTATCAGCTGGTACATTAACCAACAAGCCATTCAGACCTCCTTGTCAAGGGTTCTTTGAAAATATGCACATTCAAGTCCCAGTGCTAACGGCAAGAATGTTGTACAATTAATTTCTTTTCATGCTGTGACTTACCTTTATCTCTTCCTTGCCTTACTAATCTCTCAACTCACTTTTTTCAACCCATAACAGAATTTTACATCTAATCACAATGGTGCCAGTTTCTCTGTGTACTTCTTTATGGAACAAATAAGATTTTATCATCATGTCAAGAGCGACATTTAATACCTCAAGGCATCCTGAACATCAGAGAAAATAGAGGGGTTCACGTGGAATTTTAATCCTTAGAAGCCAATGTTTAATATTAGGATCTGTATTTAACCTTCATGATTTGTTTCAAAAAATGTTAAATTTTTGCCTTTTCTAGTGTCTGCTAGGCACTGCATAGACACGTTTTGGTTTTTTCTATGTTTGCTTTTACATGGGCTACATCGATCTGTATGTTAAATTTTTTATAACATTTTTTTCAGGAAATAGATATCAGAAGTTCTAATCTCTCTTCCTCCACCCCTCATGTGTGAGGAAGGGTAAGTAGTTAGCACAGAATTATGAGCTCCTTGAGGTCTTTGGCAATACCTTATTTACTTTTGAGTCTTGAAGACCTAGCACAGACTCAAACGTGCGAGGAATATATGTGAGGCTTATTAAATGGATAATAAATGAGTAATAGTGCTGGGGTTTTTTGAGAGAGAAAGAGTCAAATCTTTGTTTTACTTCTCTAATGCCAGAATAGGAGCTTTTTTCAAGCTCACTTCGGACCATATTTTCCCTAAATAACAGATTTTCCCATTAAATGAACCAGTATTGCTATGACACCGAAATCCCCTAAGATGGAACGGTTCATGGGAAAGAGTACTGAAGCCAGACCTCCTGGTCTGAATTTCAGCTCTGTTGCTCCCTAACTTTGTGCCCCAGTGCAAAACACTCCAGCCCCATAAGCCCCCTTTTTATGTTAGAGAAGGTTGGGTTTACTATTATGAATAACTCTTCATCTATCCCAATAGAAATAAGAGAATGCTTTTTTTTTTTTTTTTTTTGCAGTTTTTGGCCAGGGCTGGGCCTGAACCCACCACCTCCGGCATATGGGGCCCATGCCCCACTCCTTTGGGCCACAGGCACCACCTGCTCGTTTTTTCTAAAAATGAAGTCTTGTATTATAAATATCCCAAGATTCATATAAACATATTGAAAAAAAATCATTTGAACCAGTCAGTAATATACTGAGGGTGGCTTGGCGCCCATAGCACAGTGGTTACAGTGCGGGCCACATGCACCAAGGCTGGTGGGTTCAAACCCAGTCCAGGCCAGCTGAACGAGCCAATAAACTATCCAGGCATTGTGGCGGGCACCTATAGCCCCAGCTACTTGGGAGGCTGAGGCAAAAGAATCGCTTAAGCCCAAGAGTTTGAGGTTGCTGTGAGCTGTGATATCCTGGCACTTTGCCAAGGGCGACATAATGAGACTCTCTCAAATATATACTGAAGGAAGAACATGAGTAGAGATGAACAAGGACTCAGGTTGGTTTGATGTTTGGCTGAATTTAAGCACAGTAAGCGCTAGCTCCTCTCACACAAACCCAATGTATATAAATTCCATGCTCTGCTGCCCTATGAAACCCACTCTGTCGTTGGAATCCAAGGAGAGATAAAGACAAGTCAAAGCTAATGAGTGATGAAATAGGCAGAGTCATAGATTTACTTGTACTGGTCTATTACTTTCTGTTTAGGGAATGGATGCAACTTTATTAAATTTGCAGAAATGTCTTCACAGTAAAAGACAAAGGATAAAGGATTGAGGAAGGAGAAATAACTTTCTGGGAATACACGAAAAATTTTATTTTAGAAACAAAAAATCAATTTATTCATATTCCATATATCATAATATAGATCATTCTGCCAAATGATGTATCTAAATATTCCCTCTTAGGATATTATCAAATTTTGGTGTTTCAAAGACTACACAGATGTAAGTGATTGAAACAAGTTATGCTCTCTAAATGGAAAATTCAGCCATCAAATGGCAATTTTCCATCAGAAATCGGCCCTTTATATCTTGAATTAGATCTATTTGTCTTCCTGGAAAAAAGTATTCTTAACAGAGATTGAAGCAGTTACAATACAAAAGGGAAAGGTTAACCTAGAGTTTTGCAAAGCAGGTTTCTGACATCCTATCTTTACTGCTTGTAAGAAATTAAAGTCACAGGATGTAGGCAGAATGAAAAAGGATAAATTTTAATGTGTATTCAGTAGGACCAAAACAGAATCCTTAATTTCCACCCCCACCACCCTCCTTGAAATGCTTTCCTTCAGGAAACTTCATAATTAAATGATGTTTGTGGGAAATACTGCTCTCTGGGCAAGGTCCTAGGGAGGAAACTGGATTGGGAAAAGGTTTTCCTGGTTTAAATGTCACCCCCTTTTGGGAATAGCTTAGTTGTTTTTCTTCTCATCCTACAAATGTGCTTCCTGCCATTGATGTGGGACCCAGAGCAAGAAGTCCTCAAGGCCCACAGTTGAGCTGCTACTACTAGAGGCCAAATGTGTTAAATGTATCACTTGAGTACAGACAGAATAGTGGCCTAGTCTGTTTTCTGTTACTTGTAACAGTACTTGAAACTAGGTAATTTATAAATAAATTTGTGATAGTTATGGAGGCTGAGAAATCCAAGATCAAGGGACTACATCTGGTGAGGGACTTCTGGCTGGTGGGATGCCTCTTCAGAGTCCTGACGCAGTGCCAGGGCTCAGATGGTGAAGGGCTGAGCATCTTTCTTATAAAGCCACCAGGTTCCACTCCCATGATGACCTGTTAATCCAGTGACCTAGGAATGAATTCATTTATTCATGGAGGCAGAGCCAGCATGAGCCAATCTCCCTTCAAAGACCCCACCTCTCAATACTGCCGCATTGGAGATTAAGTTTCAACACGACTTTTGGGGGGGATACAAGCATTCAAGTCACAACAGATGTCTTTACAGCTGAATAAACTGAGGTCCAGAAGAGCGGAATAACTTGCCTAAAACTAGACAGCAAGTGATGCAGGTCTTATTACACCGATCAATATTTTTGCGCTAATATGGGGACAATCTGCTGGTGTCTCAGTCTAAGTTTCACTTCAGTGATGGTCTAATGAAACACGTTCTCCCACATACTCTTGCTATCTCATTCAAGATTAATTCCTACTACGAACTTGACTTTGTTGTGAGCATTTGTTAATATTTAAGATTAAGTGCAAACTTTTTTCCTCTCTAAAAGAATTATCTAACAAAACTGCAATTAATCATGCACATTTAAGTCTACAGCTGTACCACCCTGAATGCGCCCCATCTCATCATGCACGTTTGTAAACTTTAAAACCAAGAAAGGTGCATTACTCAGATGAATAAAGAGAACTACTATCGCAATAGCTTTCTCTTTTCAAGTTTGTGTTTTCATGTCTATTATCTCATTCTTACGACATCTTTCCATAAAATCTAATTACCACACCTCATGATTAATTATAGGTTCCAAAGACTGCCATTTCAAAACTAGTTCATCCAAAGAGGTAAGAGGTGGCAGTCGCAAACATAAGTCGGAATAAGCGGAAATGTCCAATGAACAAAATTCTTGGACAAGCTCCACTATTCAGAAAATAGCCCTGGGCCTCAGGATCCCAACCAGTGCAACAGTCGCCTACATCCTATACGGCAGGTACAGGGAGAGCAGAGAAGAGCGGCTGATGTTTCCTGGGGAGGATGACATTGAAATAGAGACGCGAGTTCCCCAGGAAGCTGTGAAGCTCATCATTGGCCAGCAAGGAACCAATGTTAAACAGCCGCGGAAACAGGTGCTCGTATTGCTGCAGACACAGGATGCAGGCGATGAGTGAGTGCTGCTTCTCAGTGGTTTTCCTGTTCAGGCGTGCAAGGCCAAAGCAGCGATCCATCAGATCTTGACAGAGAACACCCCAGCGTCTGAGCCGCTGTCAGTTCCCCAGAGATCGGTGGGCAGAATCATAGGAAGAGGCGGTGAGATGATTCATTATATCTGTAAAGCCTCTAGAGCCAAAATTACCCGTGACAAAGAATCAGAGGAGAATATTACTACTATCAAGACTGATAAAAATCTCAGGAACACAGAAGGAAGTGGCAGCAGCCAAGCATTTGATACTGGAGAAAGTTTCAGAAGATGAAGAGCTTCGGAAGACAACTGCACATTCTGCAGAAACCAGAGTCCCATGCAAGCAACCCCTCAGTGTGAGAAGAGAGGAAATGACAGAGTTAGACGGAGCTGGAGAGCCAGCAGGAGTGAAAAAACACAAGTTCTCGCATGGGGCAGTCTGCTCCCTGGGCAGTTACTCCCCACAAGAGGAGGTGACATGGCTGCTGTGGGGCCAAAGGAAAGTTCCTGGGAAGAACCTAATGCTGACAGCATTCAGAAGTCTGGTGGCTAGGCGGTTCCAGAGACATCCATGTACAAAATGCCCAGCCCTGACTTCAGTTTCCATGCTGATGAGTACCTAGAAGTCTGTCTCCCATCTGAACACCCTAACCCCTTCTGGATTCAGATCATTGGCTCCCGCAGCCTGCAGTTGGATAAGCTTGTCAATGAGATGACCCACCATGACAATAGCCTGCCTGAAGATTTGACTTAAAATGGTTCCTAGTATCGAGCCCAGATCCTTGGCACCTTGGAAAATGGGAACTATGACCTCTACTATGTTGACGTTGGAGATAACGAAGGCGCTCCACTGAAAGACCCCAGGGGTCTCAGGAAGGACTTCCTGAGCCTTCCGTTTCCAGGAGTAGTGTACAGTCTGGCGCGGATCCCCCATCAGGTGCACAGTGGGAAGAGGCAGCGCTGGATGAATGTGACAGACTCATTGTGCTGACTGGAAGCCCCTTGTGGCCAAGACTCCAGCCATTTCCACACTGGAGTCTCTATGTGGCCCAAGATCTACTTATATGACACCGGCAGTGGGAAGAAACTTGACATTGGGCTAGAATTAGTTCGTGAAGGATACGGAATTGAGATTCCTGAAGACAAGGAAGAAAAACAGGTGTCCCAGACATGTTGAAGGATGTGGCCGCAGACACAGATGCCTCTCTCATCACGATGCCTACTAAGACCAAAAAGAGCCCTGGGGAGATGACATATACCCCGTCCTGCCTCAGCTTGTCAGAAGCTGCCTCTATGTCTGGTGATGACCTTGAAGACGACTCCTCACTCCTTGCTCTGCCATCTGTTTTGCTGTAATTTGGTGCCCGGAGAGAGGAGTCTCTGCTAGAGAGATCCACGCCATCCCCCAGTGGCTTGCTGTGGACCACATCCATTTTCTCCTTCCTTTTGACTGCTAACAAGCGTGGGGCAAAGAAACAGATACACTGCCCTACTCTGCCTCTGATTTCACCCCCACCCTTCAGTGTCTGTATCCTGCTGTTATTTCCAGGCTGTTCTCCGGCTCGGTCCCCTGTGCCCATCACAATGCTCACTGCTTCTAGGCTGTGTCCTTTTTGAGGCTGAGCAACAGTTTGGTCGTTGGAGGTAATGCTGCTGCAAACTGCCGACTCACCTCGTTTGTGTTTTGTTTGAGACAGAAGCTTACTTGATCACCCTTGGTAGAGTGCTGTGGCATCTTAGCTCACGGCAAACTCAAACTCTGGAGCTCAGGCGATTCCTTTGTCTCAGCCTCCTGAGTAGCTGGGACTACAGGGTCTGAACACTGCTAACTCACCTTGTCATGTGACTGTAGCTAAAAGAAGGTTTTGAGTGGTAAACTCAAGGACTAGGGGCTTGAACACTGCACTTGAGTCAGGAGGCAAAGGCAAAAAGTGGCATAATTTAAAAAGTGAAGAGAATACTACCTCTTAGCCTCAGCTGCTGCTGATACTGGAGACAGGTTTTTAAAACTGTGCTCTAGCTATTTCTCTGTAAACTTTAGTTAAAATTCTAAAGGGGAGAGGAAGCTCAGGAAATACTCTAGATTGCTAACACAGTACCCATATGTGTACACACACACCCATAGAGAACATATGTAGTTATGTTTGAGTCATTTGGGGAAGATTCTTTGCTGAATAAAATTCAAGAAAATCTAAAACAAACAAAAGAGGCTAAAAGAAGGAAAGAATAGCTGTATTGTCTTAGCTAAGGCAAGGACTTTTCCTAAATAAAAATAGAACTGAAATGACAGAGAGCATACAACCTGTGATCGCTGGATATACGACCCCTACCTATAATCTAGTGACTTCTTACTAAAACGTGTCTCTTTCCTTTTGGATACTCTTGCCAACTCACCTCTTCTCCCTCATTTTCCTCAAAGAAAAGTAGACAGATCCTAGAATCACAATCCAGTGAAGTTCTCCATCACCCCCCCCGGCATACAAGCATTCACACATATGCACACATCCTTGCCTATTTATTAGAAGAGCTACCACAATATTTCTTTCCTTACTAAAATGCCTGGCAATTATGCAAGCCCAGGCATGAAGAACTTGTGTCATTTTCTTTGGGATTCTACAAGCTTTGAATTTCTCACAATTTTCTTCCCTTAAAAACTAGTGAGTAAAATGACACTTATGATTATGCCGGAAAAATACAGGTCTTTAAATATAAGTAGACTAGTAATTAGACTCTGAATTTGATAATGAAATTAGCCCCGGGGGATTTCACATATTCTCATCTCATTCCACATGTCATTACTCAACTTCAGCTTACATTTCCATAGCATTAGGAGAACTGTGCCACATTTATGCTTAGTAAGTTATTGATCTTGATCACCAAATTTTAAGAAAAGAGGCAGGTACAGGTGATCAAAATAACATAAGGGCCCAGTTTCTGCCCTCAAAAGCCAATCAATCTGAGAAACTAGATTCGCACACAAGATAAACAGAACAATGGACTTGTGACAAATGGGAAAATAAAATTTTATAAGTTGAATTACATAACTAAAATCAAAAGGAAGTGGAAGAATGTATCTACCAGTGCAACAAAGTTGACTTGTGTGAGCAAGCATGACAGCAAATTTCAGCCATGACTTCAAAGTGAGTAGAGGCCACACACAAATAGCAAACCAACCTATAATATCCGAAAGCAATCTCTAAGTAATTAATTATCAAAGCTCAGGGTAAAAACTATATAAACAGAATCTTTATGTCTGGTTTCCCTGCTGAGGGTACTAGCAAGTAATGCAACTGCCAGTTATCAAACAGGTTATTTTATTTGTATTTCACAATACTGAGAAATATGTAGCAAATTTACAGATAAGGACACTGAAGTACAAAATAACATAGCTGACCAGGCCAAGGTTATACCACAACTTGGCAGTAAAGACTAGAATTAGGTTCTGGGTTTTTTGTGTTTATCCTCGCTAATCTGCCTCTCATCAAGTGAAGGGAAGGAATGAAAATCTTGCATGAATAAGTATTCTTTGTGCAATCTTTCAGCCAATCTGCACCTGAGCCAGGCAGCTGTCTCAAAATGTGTTTTGTGGCTACATGCCTATCAGTGACAAGGTGCAAGTGAATCAGTAAAAACAACTCAAAAGGAAAACTCTCTAACATTACTGGATCCTGAGCAATCTACCTATTTTCTTCCATAGAAAATACAATTATCCTATAACAGCCAACTCAAAATTGGAGCTATCTCTATTCTCAGAGCTCTGATACAAAGATACAAGACTGGCATAATGCATAGAACTATTGCCATAGTTTAGTCATTCCTATTTGTCTTATTCCTATAAACTGTAAAGAGCAGACACATATGCAGAGCACTTGATGCCAAGAAGGAAGAAATACAATATATCATTAGAGTGCTTGGGCTTTCGCAGTGGTAATTCTCAAATTGGGGATATCCTGTCCCTAGGGGGACATGGGAATCACCTGGCAAGACAGGTTATATCCCAAGATGACAGCAACAATCCCTTAGGTCCCCAAGCCCTTTAGGAAATTAGACCGTGCTTTCCTTCTTTCATCAAAATAACATTTCCCCACTACCTGAAGTCAGGCTGACCCCTATGACTTGTTTTGACTTTGGTGCTATTTGAGTTTTAGACTTCAAACATAAGAAAACATTCAGCTTCCATTTTTATTCTCATGTAAGCCACAGAACATGTAGCGAATTTGGGGCTACCTTACTGAACGATGAATGACCATGAGGTTGGAGTGTGCTCTCGGCCTTCCCAACATCCCCATCGAGACCCTCGACATACGGCTATAGGTGGTGCCATCTTGAGCCTCCCTGCCTAGCACAGCTGCCTGCTGAATCCAGCTACCCAACTGAGCCTAGGGAAGACCAGCAAAAAGAACTCCTGGTACCAAACTGCAGGGACGTCCTGCACCACGAGGACGTAAATCATTGTTTTAAATGCGAGTGAATCAGTAAAAGCACCAAGTTTTAGGGCAGGTTATGACACACTAGATACCTGAAACACCTGAGAGCTTTTCTGAAATGTGCACGCACCTCCGATTCTCTCCTTTGGACTCGGTCACACTACCTGCCTTCCCAGGAACTTAAGACTTATGAGGTGAAAATTCATAATGTGACTTTTTCCTGCCCTTCAATGGTTCAAATAAAGATAATTAACTGGAGTACAGCTTGTGTTAAGTGCCATTACGAAGGAGCACAAGAATTCTTTTATCAGAAAAGCACCCTATCCTGTTGTTAAAAAAAAAAAAAAACAAGATTTACTACTTTAAAGAACCATGAAAAGTGATTCTAATTCAACAAAATAAAAACTTAAAAATGAACAAATGACTTGAATAAAGATTTCTCCAAAGATGACATACAGATGGCCAATAACTACATGAAACAATGCTTAACATCATGAACCACTGGGGAAACAAATCAAAACCACAGTGAGTACCACCTAACCACCAAATGCACATTTTAGGGTATGTGATTTATATTTTAGTATAGCTATAAAAATTTAATAGGACAAAATATTAATGGTTCTTAATCCTTGTGTTGTAGAAGGATAAGTTTAGATTCTTCAGAAAACATGAGAGGGGAACTTCAGGCTTACAGAAGAAATTGGTCCAAAGCCCATGGGAGGGCACGTTGTATTGAGCGATTAGTGAGAAATCCAGGGTGGCCTTAGAAGCATATGCCAGGGGTGAAGTGGTGAGACAGACTTAAACGGAGTTTGCCGTCTTGGTGTTTTTACTGATTCACTTGCATTTAAAACAATGATTTACCTCCTCATGATTCTGTGGTTTGGCACAGGGGCTCTTTTGCTGGCCATCATATAAAAATCAACATTTATTTTGCTAAGAAGAATGAAAAAGTATCCAATGTACTCAGCCCTTATATAGAGCTAATTTATAGCTTTCATATGAAGGCTAAAACCCAATTATAGCACATGAACATTAAGATTTTGAGATTTATTCATGTTGTATAGAATTGTAGTTTGTTCATTTTCTTTACTTCATCTGAAGTATTCTATTTATATCTATAATGCATTTCATTTATCTATTCCATTATTGCTGGATAGTTAACTAACAGTTTTCTTTAAGCTCTTGATTCCTGTTAGTGTCTGTTTCCTTTTGTATTTTCAGACATTGTTAGTATCATTCCTTTTTTTTTTGAAACAGAGACTCACTCTGTTACTCTGGGTATCTGCAGCTCACAGCAACCTCAAACTCTTAATGCGTAAGAGTTCCCTCAGCCTCCTAAGGTACCTGCCACATGCTTGGCAAATATTTTTTCTTTTTTTTTAAGTAGAGACAAGGTCTCACTCTTGCTCAAGCTGGTCTCAAAGCACTGATCTTAAGCAATTCACCTACTTTGGCCGCCCCCAAAGTGCTAGGATTCCAAGTGTAAGCCACCACACCCAGCACTATCATTCTTTTGAAGATATATTTATCATATATAGTTACTCGCTTGTGTGGAATGAAAAATATATAACTGACTTTTCCTTAATTCTTTCTAAAACAATAAATAGTATCATTTTCTTCCAGCCTTTCATATAACCATACCATATTGACTTACATTATTTAATAAAGCTCTGGAGAAACTTGGGAAGTAGGAGTCCTCAACGTTATTCATTTATTCCCGATGTCACTGTTTTGAAATGTCTGATTTCAGCATCTTGGTCTTTCTATTCTGCCTGGTTTGGAGAATGTTTAGCTTATCACCAAGAGCCCAAGAATTCAAATTTTAAGGGAGATATGATAGCGATACCTTGGGGTGGGAAAAGTTAGAAGACAAATTCACTTTTTCCATGAATACTCAAGGAGAACTTAAAATACATTGTAAAGATGTGTATTAAAAGTATTATGTGTTTAAGAAAACAAAGTATGTGTGCTTAAATGAGCATTTCACCCTACTCTGTGTTGATGTCAGAGTGATATTTTACTAGGTAGTTTTATTTTGTACCTTCTTACCAGTAGAATAAGTCTTCAGAAACTGCTAGAAATGCTATCCTTCTGCTAGGAGATGTCAAGAAATTCTGAAGGCAAAGTGTTTCCTACCAGTGCCTTCATGTGTTAAAACAATGGGTCTTATTTCATTAAAACAGTCTGGGTTTAAACCCTACAATCAAGGCCTGAAAACACCAACTTCATGAGTCAAACAATTTATTAAATATTAATGTAATTGTGAGAAAACTGGTAGAATACAGACTTTTTCTTGGATTAAAAAAAAACTGCAGCTGTTGAATTTGGAAGCATAGTAGTTCCCTCTTATCTGTGGGGTTATGTTCCAAGGCCCCCGGTAGACATTGGTACCTCAGACAGTACTGAACTCCATTGCTGACAATCAGAACACATTTCTCTTCATGTCTTCCACTCATAAGTTAGTGTTTTTTCTTAACTAAGCACTTACCATATTTTGTTTTCCTTTTTTATAATTTCACACATAGAAAATTTGTTCTTAGCGTAGATTTTAGTAACTTCAACATCCAATCTTTTTTTTCTTTAAGTGAAGAACTTTCACCTTTTCACTTAAAGGAAGCACTTTACAACTTCTCTTTTGCATATCCTAATTGCTAGCCTTGCATGAGTTTGGGGGCTGCTATTGAGTTAAATCAGAGTAACTTAAATACAAGCACTGGTCAGTCTAATAAGTCAATCTGATAACTGAGACTGGAAACTTAAGATAGCTACTAAGTGATTAATGTGTGGGTAGCATGCGCTGTGTTGGTACACTGGATAAAGGGATGCCTTATATCCTGAATGGGATGGAGGAGGGTGGTGCAAAATTTCATCACACTACTGAGAAGACAGTGCACAATTTAAAACTTACTAATTGGCTTGACATGTGTAGCTCAGCGGCTAGGGCATTAGCCACATGCACCGGAGCTGGTGAGTTTGAATCCATCCCGGGCCTGAAAAACAACAATGACAACTAGAACAAAAAAATAGCTGGGTGTTATGGTGGGCACCTGTAGTTCCAGCTACTAGGGAGGCTGAAGCAAGAGAATCACTTAAGCCCAAGAGTTTGAGGTTGCTGTGAGCTATGACACCACAACACTCTACCAAGGGGAACATTGACTCTGTCTCAAAATAATAATAATAATAATAATAAAACTTACAAATTGTTTATTTCTGGGATTTTCTATTTAATGTTTTTGGACCACAGTTACCTTCAGGTAACTGAAACCTTGGAAAGTGAAATTACAGATTGGAGTGGGGGCAATACTATAAAATGAAAACTAAAAATTTACCATGTAACAGCAAATATTTACAAAACCATCATTCCTTTGAAGATATACTTTATTATCATATATACTTATTCCCTTGTGTGGAATGAAAAATAGATTGTATGATAACTATATTATATATGTACAGCTGTATTATATGTGTATAGCTCAGTTTCCTTCTTCTGCTAAACAAAACCTTATGTTATAGTTCACTTTTCCTTTTTTTTGGTTGCAGTTTGGCCAGGGCCAGGTTTGAACCCACTACTCTCGGTATATGGGGCCAGCACCCTGCTCATTGAGCCACAGGTGCCACCCTATAATTCACTTTTCATCATTTGCATCATGAAACATTTTTACTGGATTAATATATTGCTAGTGGAAAAGAGGAAAAAACTTAGATGATTTCAGTATTCTTTCCACCCTTATTTGGCACTGGAGTTGAAAAGTAAGCTCCTTACTGCTACACAGCAGGCTACTTTTAATGGTTCCCTTTCTCTGAACCTTACAGTACGTTAACACATGAAAAAAGCAACATAACTCTGTCTGAACTACTGCTCTTTTATTGATAACATACTGAAATAAATGCTACTGTCATACACAAGTCTAATAAAAATGCTGCAGATTGGCGGGGTGCGATGGCTCACACCTGTGATGCTCACACTCTGGGAGGCCGAGGCGGGTGGATTGCTTGTACTCAGGAGTTCAAGGCCAGCCTGAGCAAAGAGCAAGACCCCGTCTCTAGAAATAGCCAGGTGTTGTGGTGGACTCCTGTAGTCCCAGCTACTCAGGATGCTGAAGCAAGAAGATCACTTGAGCCTAAGAGTTTGGGGTTGCTGTGAGCTATGATGCTGTAGTACTCTAACAAGGGCAAGAAAGTGAGACTTTGTGTCCAAAAAAAAGAAAAAAATGCTGCAGACAAAGTCTTATGAAACTCCATTAGTGTAGTTTTGCAGGGATTCTTAGCTTACAGTTTGGCAAATAAAAAGGTTTGCCAAAATACCAAACTTGGAAATTCATGTTCTTGTTAGAAAAACGTAAATAGAAATTTACGTTACCAGTTTTCTTTGTCTTATTAAGCACATTTTGTCATAATAGAAAACAGACAAGGGTAAATTGGCTATTTAATTTACAGATGGAGAAAAATACTAGTGAATGGGTTCATGCATTCCATGAATAGGAGCATAGAGACAGCAGTTATCTCTCAAAGTTCATCCTAAGATGAACAGGTGGACAGAGAAGAGAACAAATGAATATATACATACACACAAACATTTACATGATCTCATGTCTTTCAGTACTGTAATTAGACACAGGAATTCATTTACTACCTACCTCTGTAGAAAACCAGGCTACCCTGTCAATTGTAGTCTCAAGCTTCAAATTTACCTTTTATAGGTTCAGATCTCCTTCCCTCCTTTCTTTTATCCTCTCTTCTTTTTCCTGTCTTCCCTTCTTCTGTGGTTATTTATTGGATGCTTAAGGTTAGCTCTGAGTGTTAGGGGTACAGCTGTGATTAAGTCTTTTCAGTGAATATGATGAAACAGACTATAACCAAACAAATGAATAGGAAAATATCAGATGTGCAGATGTGCTCTGTAGATAATTAAAACAGAGGGTTCTGCTGAAGAATGACTGATATGTTCCCTTAGAATAGAAGGGTTAGGGAAAGCCATTCTCAGAAAGTGATATTTAAATTATGACCTGAATATCTTAGAAGGAATGTTAACTATCTCTAGGAAGAACATTATAGACAAAGAAACCAATTAGTGCAGAAACCAAGAACCTGGTTTGTTCATGAGGTAACAGAAAGAAGATCAGGTAACTAGAATATGATGAAAAGATGGTACACGTTGAACCTTGGGAGAATGAGCAGGAATTAGATCATGAAATGCTTTGTAGGCTAGGTAAGAAGTGTGGATGAAATAAAATAAGAATAAAAATGGTAGCAGCCATTTTCTATTGGTCCACTTTACTATGTGCCAAATACTCTAAGCACGTTAAGGTACATTTTCAAATTTAATTTCCACAATTCTCTCAAGTTAAAATTGTCACCACCACTTTTCAGATGAGACAGCCAAGGTTCAGAGAGAATTCATTTGCTCAAAATCATGTTATCTATGAAGGGAGGAAAAGTGGGATTCATTTGCACTCTGGTTTAATGGGCTCTGAAAACTGTGCTCTCAGTTACTATGCTGTAAGGAATTTGTATTTTCTTAACATTCCTCTCCTATCCACTTCTTTCCTCCAGAGAAGCTCATTGTATTCCATCAGAATTTTATTTTATTTCTCCTGTTTGTTACTTGATAACTTAATTGCACTATCTTTATTTGCAAAGAATATAAACTTAGAACAAAACTAGGACATTATGAAACAACTTGCAAGTGATATCAGATCCAGGGCAGTGATGCTGCTTGATAATCACCAGCACTTCAATGTCAGTTTGCCAGAGAAAACAAACCAATCTACTAAAAAACATTTTGGCCAGAATATTTTTCAAATGTTTTAGTTCCACTATAGATCAGTGCACATTTCCCAAAAATGAGTACAAGATAAGTGTCAGGATTAATAAAGTTTAGAAAATGTTTTAAAACCTTTAACTCACGGCTCGGTGCCTGTGGCTCAATGGGCTAAGGCACCAGCCACGTACACCTGAGCTGGCGGGTTCATGTCCAGCCCGGGCCTGCCAAACAACAATGACGGCTGCAACCAAAAAATGGCTGGGCGTTGTGGCGGGCGCCTGTAATCCCAGCTACTTGGGAGGCAGAGGCAGGAGACTCACTTGAGGAGGAATTGGAGGTTGCTGTGAGCTGTGATGCCACCACACTCTATCCAGGGTGACAACTTGAGGCTCTGTCTCAAAAAAAAAAAAAAAAACAACTTTAATTCAGGAGTTGGTATTTAGTATTACAAAATCATATATTAGTATTTTGGCCACCTGCCCTGAAGATTTTCAGAGCTCTTTAGTTTGAAAAGTATTTGCAACAACATATATGACCATTTTTCCTTTGATATTTAGAAAAAAATCTGTTTCATCTGCTGTTTATATACCTGTTATATAAAGTATATAACCTGTCTAAAATATGTACCTGTTATATCATCAAGATTAAAATATAATAAATATTCCAGTTATATGGTTTTAAATGGGAACATGTAACAGTATTACAAAGGCTCATTTTGATTTTGGTAACTTTTCAAAATGTTGCCATCTGATCCAGCACAAGATCTTTAGTGGTTATGACACTAAAAGACCAGGATAAGCCTATGGCCTTGATTTGATGCCTGTTTGGACTCCAAAGATGTATGTAGTTGAGCCCAGTAAGAGTACAACCACAGCTCAGCTACTTTTAACATAACTCAAGCTTTAAGGACTAAAAGCTGCCTGAGGGGCATGGTACATGGCAGCCTTGGGTGCAGGTCGGATGTTTCTCTTAGAAAGTTAAGTGGAAGGTTGATTTGCCTGGAAGATATTGGATCTTGGTATGTAAATGGTTTGTACTTATATATACACACATATATATGTACTTTTTTAATTTACAACATTAGGTAAAGCTAAAAAAGCCTAGTAAAATTAAAGTTACTTTGATTTATACAAATATAATTATTTTTGCACAGTTATCACTTAACTTGCACTTTTGAAAACTTAATCTAAGTGTTCCCATGAACACTCCTTCTTCACCTCTCTTTGCTCCCTCCTTTTCTTCCTTTTCTTCCTTTCCTTTCCTTTCTTTCGTTCACAGAGTCTCAAGCTGTCATTGTGGGCAGAGTACCGTGGCTTCATAGCTGACAGCAACCTCCAACTCTTGGGTTCAAGCATTTCTCTTGCCTCAGTTTTTCTATTTTTAGTAGAGATGTAGTCTCAATTTTTGCTCAGGCTGATCTTGAACTCATGAGCTCAAGCAGTCCACCAGCCTTGGCCTCCCAGAGTGCTAGGATTACAGGTGTGAGCCACCAAGCTCCGCCTAGAAGTTTGTAAATTTCCAAGGTCAAATGATATAACATGTTACATGTTGGTTCTGAATACACATATTTAGTTTTTCATGGAATAATATTGTAACTACATAACAGAACACTGTCATCAGCATATTAAATAGAGTTAATATATGCATTGATTGCCACTGTAGGATAACAGTGACTTTTAAAACAAAAAGAACATAAATTCTTTGCCTAGGCTAATGTTCAGAAGTTTTTTTTTGCTAGGGTTTCTTCTAGGATTTTTATGGTTTCAGGTCTTAAATTTAAGTTTTTAATCTATTTTGAGTTAATTGTTGTATGTAGTGAAAGATAAGGATCTAGTTTCTTCTGAATATGTATTCAGTTTTCCCAGCACCATTTATTGAACAGTGCATCCTTTCCCCAGTGTACAAGTATGTTGTTGCTGTTTGTTGAAAATCAGTTGGTTTGGGGTATATGGTTTCATTTCTGGGTTCTCCACTCTGTTCCATTGGTCTTTGTGATACTTTTATGCCAGTATCATACTGTTTTGGTTACTATAGCTTTGCAGTATAATTTGAAGTCAGGTAATGTGATGCCTCCACTTTTGTTTTTTGTGTAGGATTGCTTCCACTATTCAGGCTCATTTTGAGGATATTTTTCCATTTGTGTCATCTGCAGTTTTTTTTAACTAATATTTTGTAGTTCTTGTAGAGATCTTTCACCTCTTTTGTTAAATTTATTCCTGGTTTTTTTTGTTTTGTTTTGCTTTTTGGGTTTTTTGCAGCTATTGTAATGAGATTGAGTTCTTGATTTGGTTCTCAGCTTGGTCATTGTTGGTGTGTAGAAATACTGTTGATTTTTGTACATTGACTTTACAGCCTGAGGTGGCTGGATTAACTCAACAAATCTAGGAGTCTTTTCAAGGAATCATTAAGGTTTTCTAAGTATAAGATCATGGTACCAGTTTGAATGTGCTTTATTTCTGTTTCTTGCCTGAATTGCCCTGGCTGGGGCTTCAGTACTTGTTATGGAGAAGTGATGAAAGTTGAAATTCTTATATTCTTCCAGTTCTTGGAGGAATGCTGTCAACTTCTCCCTGTTTAGTATGATGTTGGCTTTGGGTTCGTCATATATGGCTTTTATTATTTTGAGGTCTAGTCCTTCTGTGCTGAGTATTTTGAGGAATTTTATTATGAAGAGATGATAGCTTTTATAGAATAGTTGTTCGGCATCTATTGAGATGATCATATGGTTTTTGACCAAATGTAAGACAAAAATAGACAAATGGTACTTAACTAAACTAAAACACTCTACACAGCAAAGAAAGAACCAAAAAGAATAAATATGGCTTGATGCCTGTAGCACAGTGGTTACAGCACCGGCCACATATACCAAGGTTGGCAGGTTCAAACCCAGCCTGGGCCGGCTAGACATTGTGGCGGGAGCCTGTGGTCCCAGCTACTTGGGAGGCTGAAGCAAGAGGATCACTTCCCAAGGTTGCTTATGAGCTGGGACGCCACAACGCTCTACCAAGGGTGACATACTGAGACTCTGTCTCAAAAAAAAGAATAAATAGCATACAGAATGAGAGAAAATATTCTCAAACCATGTGTCCAACAAAGGAGTAATAGCCATAATCTATAAGGAACTCAACTCAGTTCATTGAAAGGTGAGCAAATGATATGAATAGGCATTTTTTTCAAAAGAAGATATATAAATGACCAAAATGTATGAAAAAATACCCAACATCACCTATCATCAGAAAAATGCAAATTAGAACCACTACAGTTAGAGTGGTCATTATATTAAAAGTTAAAGAAAAAAAAGATGTTGGCATGGATGTGGTGAAAAGGGAACACTTATACATTGTAGTTAGACATGTAAATTAGTACAGCCTCTGTGGAGTTCTGTTTGGAGATTTCTCAAAGAACTAAAAGTAAATCTACCATTTGATCCTGCAGTCCTGCAACTAGATATCTACCCAGAGGGGGAAAAAAAAAAGATTCAATACCTGAGCTTGTATGTTCATCTCAGCATAATTCACAGTCACAAAGATGTGGAATCAACCTAAGTGCCCATCAACTGATGTGTGGATAAGGAAAATGTGGTGTGTTTATATACCATGGAGTACTAAACAGCCATAAAAAGAATGAAACAATGTCTTATACAGCAACTTGTTTAGAACAGGGCACCATTATTCTAAGTAACTCAGGAACAGAAAAATAAATGTCACATGTTCTAATTTTAAAGTGGGAGCTAAACTGTACCCACATAGGGACACAGTGGTACAGTGAACATTGGAGTCTCAGAAGAAGGGTGGCTTAGGCTCGGTGCCTGTGGCTAAAGCGGCCGAGGCACCAGCCACATACACCTGAGCTGGTGGCTTTGAATCCAGCCTGGGCCACCAAACAACAATGATGGCTGCAATCAAAAAATAGCCGGGTGTTGTGGCTGGTACCTGTAGTCCCAGCTACTTGGGAGGCAGAGGCAGGAGAATCGCTTGAGCCCAAGAGTTGGAGGTTGCTGTGAGCTTTGATGCCATGGTACTCTACCCAGGACAACAGCCTGAAACTCTGTCTCAAAAAAAAAAAAAGAAGGGAGGCTTATAAGAGGGTCAGGGATGAAAAATTACCCATGGGGTACAATGTACCCTAATTCTATTAAAACTTTAAAAGGGGGGGTAGAAGAGAAAGAACCAACAAAAACACTTTCTACTTCTATCCAAGAGGAAGAATCAGCCATGGCAGCAACCAAAAAGTAGACCATTACTACATCTATCATTATTGCTTCTCTTTGTATCTTTTCCTTCCTTCATTTTTCCCACTGCCATCTTATTTTCTCTGCAGTCAGGAGCAGGAAATGTATG
Source organism: Perodicticus potto (assembly GCA_963574655.1). Classification (NCBI taxonomy): domain Eukaryota; kingdom Metazoa; phylum Chordata; class Mammalia; order Primates; family Lorisidae; genus Perodicticus; species Perodicticus potto. The sequence goes on from CAUYRH010030889.1 coordinate 23,113, forward strand.
CAAAGTACAAATGACTGAGTTCTGAAACAGAACTCCCTACCTTCATTCTCTTGAGTCATCTCCTTTGACATTACTTTCTAAGAGCATAATGTTGTATTACATATACATATGCAGAGAGTAATAAATTTCTTCATTCATAAACTCAGTAGTAACAAGATTCAGCATGTTGGAATATCATATAATGAGGACATCTATATTGGTATTTATTGAACTTTGGCTTTTTATATGACTGCAATTAGATTTGATGCCAATTTTTTTGGGGGGGACAGAGTTTCACTTTGTTGTTCCGGTAGAGTACTGTAGCATCATAGCTTGCAGCAACCTCAAACTCTTGGGCTCAAGTGATTCTCTTGCCTCAGCCTCCCAAGTAGCTGGGACCACAGGCACCTGCCACAGTGCCTGGCTTTTTTTGTTGTTTAGAGATGGAATCTTGCTCTTGTTCAGGCTGGTCTTGAACTCCTGAGCTCAGGCAATCCACCTGCTTCAGACTTCCAAACTGCTAGGATTATAGGCATGAGCCACCACGCCTGGCTATCGCCGTCAGTATTTTGAACTATTCCTTTACCTCTCCCTCCATATTTAGCTCTACAACATTCATTCCATTCATCAAAAATAATGTCCAAATCAATGGAATGTTTCTGTAACAGGGAGTAGTCACCTTAAACTTAGTACTCATAGCTTACAGACTCTCATAATTATTCTCGATCAGATAACCCAATCGTTTCTACATTAGTAGAGATTGAATGCTGTGAGTTCACTTGGATGACTTACAAATATAGCATTTGGTATTGTATAAGTTTTGGGTTAAAACTTTCTAGTTTTTCTTTCCCTAAATTCTGTTTTATGAGTTTGTACATATTAACCCCAGGTATAGATTTTTGTTGAAGTCAGCAAATTTTTTTGCAATTTAAAAAGCATGATTTTGGGGGCGGCACCTGTGGCTCAAGGAGTAAGGCACCAGCCCCATATACCGGAGGTGGCGGATTCAAACCTAGCCCCAGCCAAAAAAAAAAAAAAAACTGCCAAAAAGCATGATTTTGCTCTCTCTCCTCTCTCTACTCCTCTCTTCCCCTTTGTCCCCCTCTTTCCTCTCTCTCTCCCCCTCTTTTCTCTCCTCCTTAATGCTGCTCTGCAGCATCCCCCGCCAATAGAGACCTTTCGTACAAGCAAAAAAAAAAAAAAGAAAGAAAATAAAAAGCATGATTTTTATAAAATAAAGAATAATCAACTATAGTATTTAAATATTTGCCAGTATAGGTCTGTCTGTGGCCAATACACCTATGTCAACAGGCAGAGAGAATTTGCCTATAAATTTCCATCACTTTTCTGCATTGTCAAATTATATTAGGTCATTATATGTAAAATGTCCGATTTTGAATCAAAGTTTAGTTTACTATACCTCAAATAAGAAGCAGTACAGCTAAAGTACACGCCTAAACTTTTGACACCCTTTGCATCTTTTTTTTATTTATTTACTTTTTTCACCCTTTGCATCTTAATCATAGCTTGTTTATGTTAGCAGCAAAGCCTGGAGAACAAATGGTGATGAAATTGCAAAAGGTGTTTTCCACAGCTTGTTGAGAATTGAGTTTGCACGAAGTAGTCCAAGGTCTAGAAGAAGTGGTAGTCAGTTGGTGCAAAGTCTGGTGAATACAGTGGATGACATAGCGTTTCCAAGTCCAACTTCTACAGTTTGAGCAGTGCTTTTTGTGGAACTTGTGGTTGAACATTGTTTTGCAAGAGGATTGGCCTGTCTCCATTGATCAGTCTCAGCCGCTTATTTGCAAGCATCCTCCTCACTTCATCCAGTTGGTTCCAGTAGACATTCTTCTCTGTAGTTGATTGACCAGGTTTTATGAAGCTATAGTGGGTAATACCAGTGCTAGACTACCAAACAGACATTATTAACTTTTTTTTAGATGCATCTTTGGTTTTATACTGTGTTTCAGCACTTAATCTTTATCCAACCATTGTGCCAAGCACTTGGCAATTATCAAAAAGCATCCATTTTTCATTACACATAATAATATAATGTAGAAATGGTTTGCCTTTATGTTGTGACAGCAAAGATAGCAAACTTCTAGATGATTTCTCTTCTGTGGTTTGTTTTATTTATTTATTTACTTATTTATTTTGAGACAGAGCCTCAAGCTGTCACCCTGGGTAGAGTGCTGTGGCATCACAGCTCACGGCAACCTCCAACTCCTGGGCTCAAGTGAGTCTCTTGCCTCCGCCTCTCAAGTAGCTGGGACTACAGGCGCCCACCACAGCGCCCGGCCATGTTTTGGTTGCAGCCGTCATTGTTGTTTGGCGGCCGGGGCTGGATTCGAACCCGCCAGCTCAGGTGTACGTGGCTGGCGCCTTAGCCTGTTGAGCCACAGGCGCCGAGCTCTGTGGTTTGTTTTAATTCATGCAGAACCTATCTATCTAGCTTCTTTACCTTGCTGATAAT
>CAUYRH010030890.1:0-26574 GCA_963574655.1 Perodicticus potto
TTCCTTCCTTCCTTCCTTCCTTCCTTCCTTCCTTCCTTCCTTCCTTCCTTCCTTCCTTCTTCTTTCTTTCTTTCTCTTCCTTCCTTCCTTCCTTCCTTCCTTCCTTCCTTCCTTTTTTTTTTTTTTTGACATAGACTGTTAGTCTGTTTCCCAGGCTTGAGTGCCATGGTATCAACTTAGCTCACAGCAACCTCAAATTCCTCCCAATTACTGAGACCAGTTTTGGTAGAGACAAGGTCTTTCTCTTGCTAGGCTGGTCTGAAACTTCCAAGTTCAAATGATCTTACCACCTCGGCCTCCCTGAGTGCTAACATTATAAGAGTGAGTCACTGCACCTGGCCTAACATGCACTGGCTTCTATAATTTTAAATTAACATTGAACCATATGACATAGCTACATCAGGAAATGGGCTTGTGTAGGAAAAAAAAATGACCTTCAAAACGTACCACAGAACTGAGACACTTGAAAATGTAAGCATTTTAAATATTTAATTAAAAAAAAACTATTAATTTAAGAAAACTTAAAATGTATAAGGGTTGTACTTACTAGCAATTACTGCAAGCAGATATTGTTCTAAACAAATTTGTGTGCATCATGTCATTTTATTCTTACATCAATCCCATATGGTGTATACTTCTGCTCAATTTAGAAAAAGAGAAACTAAGGTTCCAAGAGTTCAATAACTTGCACAGTATTATATAGCTGATAAGAAACCAAGCTGTACTGAAAGTCCAGTTTGTCTGAAGTCAGATCCCTTAACCATGTTGCATTTCCTGAAATGTGCTGTACACCAAGTCACAATGCGCCGGAGAGGTCTCATGCATTCACATAGGCCATGAGAACTGTTTTTCACTTGAAGATGTGAAATGTTTCCTCCTTTCAAAAGATTTCTTATAAATGCGTTACTCATTACAATAGTAGCTACAGTTTTATTTCTCAAGCTGACTTTTATTTTTGCATTCTGATAAAACTGTTCAAACCAAGAAACAATGATGCACTACGTTGCAGCCCCACGCCGTAAGCCGTGAGCAGGGAACAAGCACACATGGTCTGTGCAGGACGGGGAGCCCAGGCTGGCAGGAGAGTTGTCTAAATAGAAGTGTTAACATATTGTGTCATGTCGCATATTCTGTCCATCGTTTGGGAGTTTGGGGTTTCTTCTTTTCATTTTTTATTTAAGTAGATTTAGGGAGTACAGATGTTTGTTGTTCTATGGATGAATTGCATGGTGGAGAAATCTAGAATTTTAATATACCCATCCCATCACCTGAACAGTGTATCTTTTATCCAAAAAATAATTTCTAATCCTGAACCCCCCGTTCCCAACTTCCCCTTTCAGTGTCTCCAGGTTTATTTTTGTTTTAATCCTGTGGGTATTTCCCTGTCTGACATTTACATTTAAAATTAGGAATGCTGGCACTTGTTAGATCTTGAGTGAGATCTCTTTTGAAAACAAATATTTTTAAAACTTTTTTCGAATTTCTGGAGCACTTTAATTGAAGAGGACATTAAAAAAGGAAGACAAATGATTTTTTAACAAACAGCCATTCTCATCTTCTTATGTGTGAGAATCAGCTTGGTAGGGAGGAGGAGGTGTTGAGGGGGAACAGGGATGGAAAATGTGTGTTTATGTGTTTGTTTTGAAAATAACAGAAAATTCACTTTTGAAATAATACACAGATGTGGAATTTTGAGCTTCAATTATAATATAAAACAAGCCTTGTGAAATCCAAACATTTAACTACCTCATCAAGGTGAGAAAAGAAAAATTAGAGAAATGTTCTATTTCACTTACTCAGGAAATAACTCTGATAAACAAAGTGAAATTTTTCTGAGATTATAGTTTGCATTTCTTTCTAACAATACTTAGATATATTTTCTCCCAATTTTCCTCATTGCTGAGAAAAGGTAAGAATGGTAAATATAATGATCTAACCACTTAGGCTATTTAAAACATGTTGCTGATGAGATATTATAGCCATCTATTGAAGTTGTATTTTTGAGAATATTAAATATGTTTATTTTAACTGAAAAATAATCTCATGAGCCTTGTTTTTGTTTGCTCTATGTACAGGTTGCATGGATTTTATTTTTGCCTACTATTTAGAAAATTACTATCTCTGAGACTATTTTCTATTTTGTAAATTTGCAAAACACAAGTCAAGGAAAAACAACCCTTAACAGACTCATGATTAAGCGCATCTTGAAGCCTTGTTATGTTTATTTCACCCTCACTTTTTAATGATCAATTAAATGAATATTGGGGTCTGTATTCAAAATTATTTTTTCTCAGTGCTTTGAAGATGTTGTTCATGACCTACCAGTTTAATTTTCCTGTATTTCAGAGCTATTTTAAAGAAAACTTGATCTGTGGTTGCAGAGTTTTAATCTCTAGCATAGATACGGCATTATCATTATTTATGGGATTTATGAATCTGAAAAACTCCCATTTATAATCCCTTTAATTATTTTCTCTCTCTCGTTATTTTGGCACATTAAGTAATCTGGAGCAGTTGTTTTTTATTTTATCCACAGTATCAGAGTGATTTTTACAGAAAGTTTTGCGGCACACAGTTTATGCTTGTTGTGTGTTAATTCTCAGCCACTGTGGGCTGCACCCTTGTCGCTTGTGTCACATTAGCCGGGGGCCTTACCTACGGCAGGGCGTTAATACACTAAAATTCCGTAGAGTTTGCCGTCGGGATGTGTTGCCCCTAGAGGTTTGGCTTTTGTTTCATATGGAGTCTCTTAAGGACAATAACAACTCTGAACTATATGAAAAATTTGAGACTGTGTTTGAGTTTGATGGCTTCTAGATTTCCTAGGTAATCTAAACTTGCACTTCAAATTAACATAAGGGAATGCTTCTGGTTATGAACCCTAAAGTAGCGCCCCCAAATTCAGAAATGACATCAAAGGCCTAAATGTCATTTATTACATTGAGCCAAATGAGGAATGTTGGATCCCCTAGTTTTTATTGATGATACAGTAGTTTGGTAATCAAAACTTCGGGTGTCTGTGGCTCAGTGAGTAGGGCGCCGACCCCATGTACCAAGGGTGGCGGGTTCAAACCCGGCCCTGGTGGAACTGCATCAAAAAATAGCCGGGCGTTGTGGCGAGCGCCTGGAGTCCCAGTTGCTCTGGAGGCTGAGGCAGGAGAAACGCCTAAGACTATGAATTGGAGGTTGCTGTGAGCTGTGACTTAATGGCACTCTACCGAGCGTGATAAAGTGAGACTCTGTCTCTAAAAAAAAAAAAAAAAAAAAAAAAACTTCGGGTGTCATCCCAGTTCCAATTCTCACAGTATGAAGCTCAGAGTCTGTATCTTATCCTAACCATGAACAAAGGAACAAAACTTGCACTCTCCCAGATGATCACAGGGCCACTTAATGGTTTGCTACATGGCCTTCCAGGTTTTAATTCTCTCTTTCCTTGTACTTAGTAATATGCCTTTTTTATTTTATGAAAAACAAATGCGTACATCTAAAAGCATCCTTTTTAGAACCTATTCCATATTTATCAGTTTTATAGCTAATATGCTCATTTGCCAGTCAAAGCATTGATAACATAAACTGTAGCAAGCCAGTGTAGGAAGTTAAGGCAAATATTCATCTTATTCCTAAATAAATGAAAGTTCTCATCTCGATTTGAATGAGCTCAGATAGATAAATTTTCCCAGACAGTTGCTCACTTTTGAGTTAATCTTCTCCTGCAGTCTAGATAATAGTTTTTGCTAAATATCTTTATCTGAAGATCATGACATAGTCTTTGAAAATATTACTGTCTATGATTTTCATAACAGTGATAATGAGATCAGATATCATAGAGAGTTTATGTTTTTCAAAACATAAATGTAACAGCTCATTTAGCACTGTGCTTTAAAATGCAATCATAAATCATTCAAATTGAGCCACAGTTGTCAGAAAATTGAAAAATGTGTTTTCTGATTTTATTCTCCATAAGTTATTTACAAAATATTCACAGTTTTGGCAATTTTTAATAAACTATAAATACTCAGGACATTTCTAAAAAGAATATTTTGATTGCAGTAGAAAGATGTGATCACAAGTACATTACCATTTACTACATTGATGGGAGAGAATTGAATTGATTTTTGAGGGCAAGCCGTGAGCAAAAGCAATTCAAATTCTTGAAGGTGTAAACCAAAAAGAATTTCTTTCCTAGATAAAAGGTTGTGTTTTACTATTTTCTCAAAAAATCTTTGTTGTATTGTTTATTCAAAAAAATATGATGCCAGCAACATATAAAAATGTTGTTTTGCCAATGGTACTTAAGTACATTTATGTTCTCTGAAATATTATGGCTTATTTTATATTGAAAAATATCTATTTTTAAAATTGTGAAAAGTTACATAATTTTATTATTAAAATAAAATATTTCTTACAGTCAATATTTTTTTCTCAGCACATTAAAATTTCTCTGTCAGCTTATATTGACCAAACATCTATCTTGTCCCAGAACAAAGACTTAAAAACTTTAAAAATAGTAATAAGTCCAGTGTTCTTTGGCTTAGAATTATCTTGAAATCTGAAAATTCAGAAAGTAGTTATGTTGGATAACTATAAAACAAAATTCTTATCAAAAAGAACTTTTTTTCCGGATACCATCCCAAATTACATTCATAATGGGAAAGTATGGCTATTTTTTATCATTTACAAAATACTTTATCATGCATGATTTGAATTATACTCATAAATCCGAACTGCAGGAATGGAAATATTATATTGATATAGCTTGTTGGTCTTATCTAAAATATCTTTTGATGAAGTCTTCTTTTTTACAATTTACAAATTCATTCCTCTGTGCTCACATAACATATTAAAAATATTTGTTTGATCATTTTAAGCACATAGCTCACAATGGAAAAATGTATTAAAATGTTTATTTTTTAAAAAACAAGAAAGGCTCTTGTTGTCCTAACCTTATCCTTTTGTTTTGGTTTTTTTTTTTTTTTCTGTTTTTAGCCAGGGCTGGGTTTGAATCTGCCACCTCCGTCCGGTATATGGGGCCAGTGCCCTACTCCTTGGGCCACAAGTGCCACCCGTGCCCTTATCCTTTTCACTCAGCCTTCACCTCACTGTACAATCCCGGATGCTCTGAGTGGAATTGCCCAAGGTCTAATGAAAACAGCCTTGCACCCAAGGTTATTTTCCCAGCTATTAATTGACTGATGTGGAGATGCAATCCCTGGTCTCAAGACATGTTCTGCTATTAATCTGTTCCATTGCTTCCTACGATTAAAGTGAAGCTGATCTCCTTAGTTCAATTTCTTTCCCTTGACATATTGTTTCCCTCACTTCCTCTCTTCACAAATCATTCTTCTCAAATCATATGACACTTAAACAAGTATTCCATTCCAAGGATTTGCTTCCAGGAATCTATCCTAAGTCAATTTATAATGACCACCCATTTGTGTTCCCCCAATTCAATCTTTTTCAACTATTTTAGCAATTTCTTAGGCATACCTCTAATGAATATATTGTTTTAAATCTAATGTACACATTTTGTTTTTACATTTTAAAATCTCTGAAACTAAATTATCTTACATTTGATGATCTTAAGGGGTGTTACTGCTGTTAGCGTCATAGGCGACTGCAAACAAACTACTTAAAGGGAAACCTGAGGAAGATATAAGTCTGGATTGCGATATTCCTTGCTAAGTTTGCGAGCTTTGAATTTGCATAAAATAGTTTCAATGTCTTGGAAGAAAATCCAAGATAATAGTAGAATACTGTTTTCTAGAAACGTGGTATTAATGATGCTCTTTGTACTATAGAGTCTTATAATGTGTGATAAATACAGAAACCAACAACTCTGAGATTAAAAAGTGGTTTTACAGAATTGATTTTTTAATCTTAGGAAGCTTTAATAATACATTAATAGTATCTATATGATAAGTATGTCTTCACAAATAAGTCCAAAGGGGCTTTTGAAATAAGCATCACATACAATTCCTAAATAATGCAAAACTTTGTAATTGTTTTCTCTCTTAATGAGACTTAAAATAATGATACATCTTACAATCAGTGACATCAGAGATTGACTTGAATAACTTAATATATTTTTTGAGGTTAACAACTGTATAGATTACTTAGAAATTTTCAGTTGCTGTAGATAAAAAAAATTGTCTTAAATAATTTTCTTTCATCATCTTCTCATATATTCATATCTACTTTCATTTAATTAAATATTCAGAATTTTATTTTATAAAATAACAATTTGCTTCATTATAAATAGTTCTCTAAACCAATAGAATAATAGTTATGTTTCATTTTTAACTTGTATCTTTTCAAGGCTTAATAGCACCTTATTTTTTTAACTTTCTTGGCTTTCTATCTGCATATATTATCTGGGGGCATTCTTTATAAAGCCCATTGCTATTTCTCCACATCTGACTATTTTCTGGTTCTTTTCTGAAACTGCTGTCTCATGACATCCTTCCACAACCCTACATGGAATTCCCTTAACTGCTCTCCTTTGCTGGATGAATTGTCACTCAGATCTCACATCTTCCTCTACCTTTGCACTGAGCTTTTATTTTGGTAGCAGAATTATCAAGTAACTTTCTAAGAAAGGAGATATAGAAGGCAAAATACTGAGGATCCATGCATTTCAAAATATCTTCATTCACTTCTTTGTTTACAGTTTGCCATATAAAAATAAACAGATGAAGGCTCAATTTCCCCCTGGAATTTGAAAGGATTTGTACCTTTTCTTTCAGCCTCTAATTTTTTGAAAAGTAAAATAGCATTTGAATTCTACTCACCACATAATAGTCTGTCATCTTTCTCTTTTGATGACTTTAAAATATTATTTTCCCATAATATTTTGACATTCTAAGATATACTTTGGTGTGGCAACAGTTTATACCTGAACTTAGAGACCCATATTCTTCAGTTCTAAGGAATTTTCTCACATAAGCATGCTTCAGAGATATTGTGGGCTCAGTTCCAGACCGATGCAATAGGTGGATATTGTAATAAAGGAAGTCACATCTTTTTGTTTCTCAATGAATATAAAATTTATGTGGAAGCTACAGTATAGTCTGTCAAGCGTGAAATAGCATTGTGTCTAAAAATGTGCATACTTTAATTAAAAATATTTTATTACCAAAGAATGCTAATGATCATCACAGCCTTCAACAAGTCATAATCTTTTTGCTGGTGAAGGATCTTTCCTCTATTTATTTACTTTTCATTTCAGAATATTAAAGGGGTAAAAATATTTTTGTTGGTACAAAAATTGCTCTTGCAGAGTTTGAATTAACGTTGTAAGTGTGACCATTACCCGGATAGTGTGTGTTGTGCCCAGAAGGTGTGGACTTACCCCATCCTCTCCTCTTTCCTGCCTCATTTCCAATGACTGTTATTTCCATATGTGCACATAAGCTTTGATTAGTTCCAACTTAATAGTGAATACATATGTAATTGTTTTTACCCATGCTGTGATACTTCACTCAGAAGAATGGCCTCTAGTTCTGTTTCAGTTAATCCTCTATTTCGATGGCTGATCAGAGTGGTGGTGGCTGAAGGCTGGGGAAGTGATGCAATTTTTCAAAATGATGCAACAATGAAATGTGCCATATCTATTGACTTTTACCTCTTCCTCAAAAGATTTCTCTAAGGCAAGCAATGTTTTTTGCTGGGGTTTTCTTTGTTGTTGTTGTTGTTGTTCTTTTGGGGTTTTTTGTTTGTTTGTTTGTTTTTTAAGACAATGTCTCATTCTGTTGTCCAGGCTAGAGTAGTGTCAGCCTGCTCACAGGCATCTCAAACTTCTGGGTTCAAGAGATCCTCCTGCCTCAGCCTCCTTAGTAGCAGGGAATACAGGCACTAATTTTTCTATTTTTAGTAGAGACAGCATCTTGCTTCTGCTCAGGCTGGTCTTGAACTACCGTGCTCAACGGATATTCCCTCCTGGACCACACAGAGTGCCAGGATTACAGGTGTGAGGCACCGCTCCCCACTAGTATGCAATGCTTTTTGATGGCATTTTACCTGCAATAAACTGCTTTCAAAATTGGAGTCAATCTTCTCTAACTCTGGTGCTGTTTTTATCAACTAAGTTGATGCTGTAGAATAAATCCTTTGTGGTCATTTCAACAATGTTCACAGAATCTTCACTAGGACTAGATTCCATTCCAAATTTGATTTATCAAATTTGATTTATCTGAATTTGATTCCAGATTTGATTTATCTGTAAGAATAAACACCTAAGCGAGTAAAGTTTTATCTTGAGATTGTAGCAATTCAGTCACCGCTTCAGATTCCACTTCCAGTTCTAGTTCTCACTTATTTCCGCCACATCTACAATTATATGTTCCAATGAACTTCAACTCCTCAAAGTCATCAATAAGTTTTAGAACAAAATTCTTCCAAATTCCTCTTACTTTTGCTATTTTGACCTCCTTTCATGAATCAAAATGGCTTATAGAATGGTGAAGCCCTCCCAGAAGTTTTCAATTTACTTTACCAAGATCCATCAGATCAATCACTATCTGTGGCAACAACCACCCTATGACATCAATTTTTAATAATAAGACTTGAAAGTCAAAATGACTCGATCTATGGGCTGCAAAATGAATGTTTTTTTATCAGGCATGGAAATAAAATAACTTTAATTTCCTTGTGTGTTTCCATCAGAGATTTGGGGTGTCTGCTCACTGAAAAGTAACATTTTGAAAGGGGGATAGAAACTGTTAGGAAGTTAGTTTGGTAATTTAGGAGAAGGATGATGGAGTCTTGGAAAAGAAGATGGCCACCGTGATAGAAAGACAGTGGCCCCTTGGTACTGTTGATACAAGAAAAACAATTGCATTCCATATGAACTGGAGCGTAGAGCTAAAATAATTTCCTGATGTGTACATGTATTAGTTATAAAGGAAAGAAAATAGAAAGTGAAGGATTAATTCTAAGGTATGCAGACACACAAACACACATATAAAGTATGCAAAGATATGACTCTTAAGTTCAGAAGTGAGGACAGGAGTGAAGATATAAATTTGCTAGTAGTCAGGTTATAAATTATATTTTTAAATGAGCCTATATGATATCAGTGGAAAACATTTCAGATAAAAATATATAGAAAAGGACTTGGGAGTTATTCCTGGGGCATACCTCCTTTAAGCGGTTGAGAAAAGAAATTGGTAAATGAAACAGAGCAAAAAATGGGATAAGAGGAAAACCAACACAGTTTGGTGGAAGCCAAGTAAAGAAAGTGTATTGAGAAAAGGGGAGTGATCGGCTGTGTCAAATGCTGTTGATAAAAGAGTTGAGGACTGAGAATTACTGATCGAATTTGAGAACATAGAGGCAATTTGTGATCTCGATAAGAGCACTTCTGGTTGGGTGGTGGGAATGAAATTCTGATTGGATTAGATTTAAGAAAGAAGAAAATTTGGATATGGTATTAATGCATTAGACATCTTTCCTGTAGAGTTTAATTTTTTAAAAGAGGGGGAAGATATAGTGGTACATGAATATATTCTTAGCTACCTCAGCAACCTGGGCAGAAGGATCCATAAGCCCAAGAGTCCAAGGCAGCAGTCAACTGTGATGACACCACTGTACACCAGCCTGGGCAATAGAGCAAGACATTTTATCAAATAAATAAGCAAATAAACAAACAGACAGAAAGAATATATAATAAATACAGCAATATTCTATGGAGACAATGGAATCTAGAGTTTTCGATTACTGTTAGTAGGATGTCATAACAGCTTCTTTGGGTGCTGATAGGAATGATTCAACAAGGGGTTAATAATGATGTGGGAGGAGAGCTATGAGTAGAGAGTTTGTATCTGTGTCAAGGTCTGTGAATAGCAAAAATGAATGTTTTTCAAGAGTAAAATGAATGATTTTAAAGTGGAACACGAAAAGTTAATGTGTTATGTAGGGGTCTAGATAGAACTTATGGGTCACATGCTGGTAGGGGGGATTAATGTGATGACGAGAGTCTCCAAAAGCTCTCTTCTGATTGCTTCAGTTTTCGGAGGGAAGCAGGAAGCAGTCATCAACTTAGAGTGAATAAGAAACAGAAGATTTGGAAAAGGGATCCTATATAATAGTCATATAAGAATGAAAGAGTATAAAAATTCTAAATGATATTAAGGTCCCACTTGGGGTCTATGCTCCTAACATGTGTATCGATGAACTTCTCACTATAACCAGGCTGATTACCATAACACTTGGCTCCAGGTATAGTCACTGTTCTATAGTTTAGCTCAGGTGTACACTCTGTTCCAAGTGAACGTAGTGTGGTTTACCTTCATATCTCCCAAAAGTTCTCTGAATATTCAGTCTCTCCTGTCACAAACACTTTGGAGTCGGAGAATTTCTGGCACTCCAACTACATTTCTCTTTCCAGTATAACTACATTTAGTCCATGACACATTTGCAACCCAGAAGTGAGTGGCCTTGCAGACACTAAATAGTTATTGAGCGAATACAGGAGTGAATATGGGCTGTCTACTAACTATCAATGCTTCTGAATCTCAAAAAATGAACTCACAGCTACTTTATAATGTAATAACATCAGAATTTTTCTTATTATGTAACTTGGGAAATGGAAAGTATAAAGATATTCATCTCCTTGCTAATATACTGGTTATCAAATGGAACCATCACATGTTTTAGAATCTCTGACTTGTCCTACAAATCATGTATGGTCCCTTAGCCTTTTTACCAGCCAGTCCCTTCTCTCTGCCCTTATGCAATATTAACAGCCCTATTTTTTAAAAACTTTATTCAAATTAATTAAAGGGCGCAATATTTAGGTTACATTGTTCTCACTTCCAGGACAAAGTTCCACTGGTAGAAGAGCCCCTCTCCCAGGGGGCATTTTATATACCTCACAATGTGCACATTAGGTGACATCCCACCTCATGCCTCTCACTCTCTGCCTTACCTGGATGGAGTTAAAATACATTCTTCTTAGTAAAGTATTGCAAGAATGGAAAGATGAATGTCCAATGTACTTCATACTACTATGAAATCAATATATAAACAATTACATGTTCCTAGGAGGACGTATTACAACCCTATTTAACCTACTCTTTATATCATATTTTCGGCTGGCTCAATGCCCTTCCAAACATTGATCTTTTTAGTTGGAATACTCTTCACTCTGCTTTTTCAGTTGTTCAACTTCTGACCTCAAATTGCACAGCACATCTACAAGTAAGCCTCCCATAATCAGTGCCCCAAGATCATGTCACCCAGTTATAATGCATATTCTCACACGACCCTACTAACCCTTTATAATACGCATGACAGTTTATAAGTATTTGTTTATATAATTTATTTATGTCTACTTTCTGCACTGGAGTGTAATCTTGATGAAGATAGGAGCTAGCTACTGTATTGTTTGTTTTTATAATACTACTTCTGTTTATCTGCATTACACCAGAGCCTAACTTACTTCATGGTACATTGTAGGTGTTTAATGTTTGTGAAAAGAACTTATGTAGCACTCTAACCTATATGCTAGGACTATAAAATCTAGATAGATAAAATGTACAAAGGGGATGCTAATTTAAACAAAATGACTTCAAAACCTCTTCTAATTTCAGTATTTTAGCAGTGTGATCTGGTCTAATTAGTTATCCTTTCTAGATCTTGATTCCTGATCTAAAGGGAAAGATTTTATCTTGATGCCTTTATCAACTCCAGCTCCCTGAGTCTTTGACACTATGTTAATAGTATAAGCCAAACCTAATGTAAGGAAGTCATTAAAACCTGCCTAGAGTTTTCCCTTAAGCTTCCTAATGAAATGATGTAGTGATCTTTGATTTTATTCTTTTTATTTTTCCTCTGTTTTATAATTGATATTGATTTTTCCTCCTGTATATTTATCATAGAAATTGATTCCTTATCCATTTTTAAAAGGAAATGCTTATTATTGCTTATCCATATATTTGTTCTAGAATGACTGAGTACACAAAAAATGAGCTATTCAAGTACCAGTAAATGCAATGTTCTAATATGACAACATTTCAGGGTTATGGAGAAATGCAAGAAGTCAGATTAGAGTTGTTTTCAGTAAAAGTTCATTTACAAGAGCTACAAAAACTTGTACATATAAATTCAGATTGCATATTTCAATATAAATTTGACAAAGAATACTAAAAGGCTTTAGAAGGAAATTTTCTGTTCTTAAGCACTTTAAAACTCATATGTTTTTCAAAAATCAAAATAATGCTTAAAGTTCTTTTTATATTAGCCTGTTTACTAACAATTACTCTGAAACGCACATGTAGCCTGCAGTTTTCTAAAATTCTGCTTATGAATTTTCCTTTATGTCTTAGAACATATTGTCTGTAGAATCTAATGAAAACCCACTGGTCATGTCCCAAAGTTTTATATTTAAGAAATTCTTTACATTTATTTTTGGAGAATGTTAAAGTAATTATTTGAATTAATTAAACAGAAAATTTTACTTTGATCATGTGGATTTTTTATATTATACTTAGTAATTTTCTAATAAATTATGGATTTAATGTATATTTATATAAATTATATAAGTATATTTTTTACTTCCAATTTTTTAATCTTCCTTTCAAACTAAAGACCTGCCTGGGCTTTTCATTGCTTGTAGACGCAAGCTGCTGTCTGTGATTATAGAAGCTGGAGTGGCCTCTTGGCATTGCCCTGCGCAGGTCACAAGCAGAGGGTAGGAGGACTTTCAGAGTGAGCCTGCATCATGGACCATATCCAGTTCCCACACCAAGGCAAATAAAGTTTTTTGTGTGTGTGAAATAAATATCTGCTTTGTTTAGTTCAAAGTATTTTGAATTCTCTCTGTTACAGGAGCCTATGGTGTGTCCTAAGTCACACAAAGATGAACAAACTTTGCACACGTCACTTGTCTCACATCCATTGGTCAAGCACATAAAGCTAAGGTTACACTGGGCTACAAAAGAAGCTTGGAAATTTAATTTTTAACTGAGCAGCCATGTGAGATAAGCTTAAACTTGTATTACTGCGAAATAGGGAGAGAACAGATATTGAGGAATCGGGAGAACTATCCATCTCCGTCAGAGCAACTCGACCCTCATCCGTCATGCCAGACCCAGTTTGTAGGTCTGTTGTGCCACCCTTCGGTGCTCCCACAGCACTCAGTCATCACTTGTCTATACAGACCCATCTTCCTCTTTTAGAAGGAATGTCTGGGCGTATACCCCCTGCACTCTATGCATCTTTTTATTCATAGTGTTTGTGGTTTGTTGAGTGATAAAGGGATGAGTGAATATTTCAGAAGATATGTTAAGTCAATGAGATAAATAAAACAGAGCCACCAACTTGTTAGCAAATAATAGAGAATAATTTAATCACTTGTCTGGAAAACTGGAGGAAAAATATATAATGTGTCTTCATCTATTGTCAAAATAATTCAAGTAGATACCCATCTGAACCTTTTGAATTATTTATTTTGATAACTTACTCACAATAATAGAACATATTTAAAAATAGTAGGCTCGGCGCCGTAACTCAGTGGGTAGGATGCCAGCCACATACATCAAGGCTGGTGGATTTGAGCTTGGCTGGGGCCTGCTAAACATCAATGACAACTGCAACCAAAATATAGCTGGGTATTGCGGTGGGCACCTGCAGTTCCAGCTACTCAGGAGGCCGAGGCAAGAGAATTGCTTAAGTCCAAGAGTTTGAGATTGCTGTGAGCTGTGACTCAACGGCACTCTAGTGAGGGTGACATAGTGAAACTTTCCATCAAAATAAATAAATAAATACATACATAAATAAAAATAGTATGTATCCATTTGAATACTTGTATGATTTTGGCTTATTTTGTTAAAAAAACATTTACAATTTAATAACATTTTTATTTATATCTAACTGTGTGACTTAAAAATACTCATACTTTTTAAAACTTATCTGATTTATCTGTAAATCATATATTTATGCTTACATCATAAACAAATAATCATTTCTGTTCAATTAACACCCCAAGGCCATAACAATATAGAGAAAGTTGAATTGAAAATACTTGCCTATAAACTTTACATTTCTAAAGCTTTCCACAGAAGGATTTTATCAAACAAGTATGTATTTATACACACCAAATTTCTTGCACCAATGAAAGATCTGATTAGAAAACAATAGTAGGCCAGTTTTGGTAGTGGATGGCTGTAAGCCCAGCACTTTGAGAGACTGAGGCAAAAGGACAGCTTGAGTCCAGGAATTCAAAACCAGCCTCAGTAACACAGTGTGACCACCTCTCTACAAAACAAAGGAAAAAAAAACCTAAGTAGTATATAATTTTCAAGTATTTACATAAAAGTAAATAAAATTACTCTCGATCTAAAGTAACTGAGATTTTATACAGCCCTGCTAAGCATAAACATGGTCTTAAATACTGTAATGCACACAAATATTCTTACAAGAACTAGCTTTAAAAGTTTATTATCTAGGCAAAGGGTGAAATACTAACTAACATAGGATTTATGAGACTCGCTAATAATATAACTTAGATACATTCATCATAAAGTCTCAACATGTCCCAAGTAAAATTCATTTTTCTCTTCCCTGCAATGGTCAGTGTATGAGCCACCATTCACCTAGTCTCACCGCTTGGGAGACTGGAAGGAATCCTTGACTGTCTCAGAACTTACTGGCTATAACTGGTATAGCACAAAGAATGCTAAATTTACTTTCTCTGTATCTTTCAAAACCATCTGTTTCTTAGCATCTTCCTGGCAGTAAATTTTTACAAATTTTCTTAACAGTTCCCCATTCTGCCTCTTTTCTTCTGATCTTTTGTCACATGTAAAATAAATAATTATTCTAAAATAAAAATAGCTTCCAAACTGCCTTTTCTAATTTTGCCTACTGAACGGTTCTAAGGGCAATGATCAGTAGCAAGAAAAACCACAAAAGCCCGAATCTCTATTTTTAAATAGATTTTTCAACAATTGATGTCAAGATTCCTGGCAGCAAAGCTGATTTTAGAGCTATGATGCCTTTTTCCAGAAGCAAAAAGGTACTCAAACACTCACAGGGGCCTGTCAAAAAGATAGAAAGATCGGGGATGGGGCCTCTACTCGGTGAGTGGGGCACCAGTCCCATACATCAAGGGTGGTGGGTTTAAACCTGACCCCTGCCAAACTGCAACTAAAAAATAGCCAGGCATTGTGGTGGGTGCTGGTAGTCCCAGCTTCTCGGGAGGCTGAGGCAAGAGAATCACCTAAGCCCAAGAGCTGGAGGTTGCTGTGAGCTGTGACGTCACAGCACTCTACCAAGGGTGGCAAAGTGAGACTCTGTTTGTAAAAAAAAAAAAAAAAAAATAGAAAGATCAGCTTGAAGGGATTTGTATTGTCTTAAATTTAGGACATTAGTATCAAAAATAGTAATGACTACAATTAATTGCAATATGTATTATAAACTTGAAAAAACCTTGACTGTATGTAACAGAAGTGATTACTCCACTAATTACTTATTCTTTATATTGATAAGTGAAGAAGCTGAGCTTTGATTATGTTTTTAGATAGGGCTGTGTAGTACATCCCCCAAATTTTTCTTTCTTACAGAAGAATTCCAGCTATTAAATACAGAAAGAAAGACTTAGACATTTCCCATTTTGTTATCCTTGATAAAATCGTTGATTCACAAAAATGATCATTAATACTGGCTAAAACCAATAATTGAAACATTTTTGGACAGAAGTATATTGTTTCATGCTAGAGTATCACACCACTTAGAAATTGTAAATTAGAAAAGAAAATTAATCAATATATTTAAAAGGAACAGTCACTTCATTACTGAAGCGATTGCCTAAAATGGGATAAATATGATTATACATCCACCAAGAGGCATTCTCCTAAGTAATTATTTAAAATGTTTCTAAGAAGTCCTTAATCTTAAAGACTTCAGCTTTGCTTCTATGTGTGTTGAACTCATTATCTCTAGACTTCTTCGATGTATCCAGATTAAAGGGCAAAATTAGTTCCCAACATACATATTCTTGGTAATGAAAACCCATGAAAGAGGGTGATTTTTCTCTCAGAGTTTGTATGTATGTCCCAAGGAAAAGCCTTCAACTGGCCTTGAATCGAGAACTTTGCCCAAAGATGAAAGATGCTTGGGATGATCAACCATTGTAACAACAAGTACAAGGAAGATGATTCCTAAAAATGAACAGCATAATGTTATTACCCAAATATTTGGTAAACAAAAAGAGTATCATGTATAAAGAAGACTTGGTGGCTATTTAAAAACTAAATATTTACACGTTCTATTTTGATAAAATTGTGACTTCATAGTTTTACCTTATACACTTCATTTGTGCTTTTCCTATTATTGTAACCATGAGTCGTTTCAATAACAAACTTTTAAAATATTATTTTTACGTGACAAGAGTCTTTCCCCCATAGATCTTGTTTGAAAAGCAGATAGTTTTGCTTTAACCAGAAAAATATCTTGCAGTTATAATTTGCTCAATAAATGTCTGATGAAAGATAAAAACAATTCTAATGTATGATAACTTTTAAAAATTACAACACTATAGTGAGGTTGACATAAACACAATAGGAGTTTTCTATAAGGCGTAGGCTTGCATTTCCTTCTGTTTCCTGTGTCAGACACAAAAAACAACAGAAAATATATATATATATATATATATATATATATATATATATATATATATATAAACCTCACAAACACAGAAAATACCGAACCAAGCAGAAAAGGGGAAAGACGGCAGTTTTCTATCTCACAAAGAGAAACATTTATATTTTGTCCTTTTTAGTCACTTATTCCCATTCTGAGTCCACCAGTTGTCATTACTGAAAAATGAAATTTGATTTCATTAAAGAAAGTTTTAAAGAGGATTTATTTTGCTATTAAAGCTTGTCTTTTACCTTGCACAGAGCTTGCACAGAGGAAAACTATCATCTATTTTATGATGTTTTTAACAAATTTATTTACCATTGCATTATTGGGCAGCAGTGTAATCTAGGAATTCAATCTCCGTTCATCAAACCTCTGCTTGATGTACTGTTCCAAGCATGCTTTTGAAATGGGTACCGACATTGACACTGACACTTTCCATTATCAGGAAGTGGGTTATTTTAATTCAAAATGACATAATCAATTGAAGGAGAAACTCATGCACACAGAGAATAAGTTATTTCTTTCCTAGTAGAATGTTTATCCGCATATCTTAATAGTTTATGTATTTGCTGATGGCTTCTACTCAGGTATTATTAACACTGACTTCTTAGATGTGATTGCAGGTTGTGTTTCCTAGAAGAAAACCCTGGTGGAGTTTAACATGAAAGATGTCTGTCAGGGAGTGACCTTCACTGGAGAAAAGCCCTGTAGAAGGAAGAGAAAAGATGCAGGATTTGGTTGAGGAGCAAGTCCAGCTATGATGCAGGTCTAGTATTACAACAGCCTTGACTAAATCCACTTAGTTGGTGAGCGTTGATGCTAAATCACCTGTAAAGTTAGCACCAAATAGCCACAACTTTATATGCCACCTCCATCAGACATTAGATGCAAGTGTCCTGGAAGAGGCATGACTTTAAGGGAGGTGGATTGCTACAGCAATCTCAGGATATATTAATATTTGAAAGCTGTCATTCCTGGCAACTCGTCATCAAATCCGTTTTTGAACCAGGAATTGAACTAAGATATTTGGCATGTTTATTACAGATTTAAAATGTCATTCTTGGTAATACCCTAAATAGTAGAATCTTTTGTTTACAAATTCATGTGTTTGTCATGACATTAAAATTAGGCATATAATATAGAGAATTGAATATTAGATAGAAATTTAAGGAATAGGAGTGAATTTATCACAATTAATACATCCAATTAATTCCAGGATACATATTCTGATTGGATGTGAACCATATGTAAATGTCTTTATTAGTCATTGTTGCTTGATTTAACAAAGTATTGGAGCAATCAGGATGTTTCTTATAATGGGCCTGAATAATAAAGAAATTTACCCATATCACAGCATTAGCTCCTAATGTCCCAGTCATTGTTACTTGTTGCTTTTTAGCCTAGGACAATTTGGAGCACACATTTGGAGTGGAAGCTTGCTTTCCCTTTTAAAATATTGACATAAGACAAGTTCCAGCACTTACTTTTATGGAATCAAAATATACAAGGACACTTACTTCAGTATTGTCTTTTCACACCTATACTGGCCCATTATAGTCTCACCTTTGACTACAGAAACCTTCTGCTAATTGTGATTCTAAAAGTTTTTCTCTTTCTTCCACTCATGATTATTTCCATATAGTTGATTTATTTTTCTTTCAAACTCATCTAACACTTTCTATTCAAAGTGGTTACTGTTATTTGACTAGCTATTTTATTCTCCCTTCCTCTTGTCCGTTCCCATTCGTTGGTTCTAATGAACATATATGACCCATGTTCAACATCAAAAAACAAGTTGTGTGATGTGAGACATCTGAACTTATCTTCTTAAGCCTTTAAAAATTGTTAATGTTCAAGAGGACAATATGAAAGTGAATATCTTTACCTTTGATGGTCTTAACAGCCTCTGGTACCATTAAAAATTATTTCCTTTACTAGGTATATACCCAGAAGACCAAAAATCACATTATAACAAAGACATCTGTATCAGAATGTTTATTGCAGGCCAATTCATAATTGCTAAGTTGTAGAAGAAGCCCAAGTGCCCATCGACCCACGAATGGATTAATAAATTGTGGTGCATGCATACCATAGAATACTATGCAGCCTTAAAGAAAGATGGAGACTTTACCTCTTTCATGTTTACATGGATGGAACTGGAACATATCCTTCTTAGCGAAGTATCTCAAGAATGGAAGAAAAAGTATCCAATGTACTCAGCCCTACTATGAAGCTAATTTATAGCTTTCATATGAAGGCTAAAACCCAACTATAACACAAGAACATGGGGAAAGGGGAAAGGGAGGGGAGGGGTGGGGGAGGTTGAGGTGGAGGGAGGGTAATTGGTGGGGCCACACCTATGGTGCATCTTAGAAGGGTACAGGCAAAACTTACTAAATGCAGAATACAAATGTCTTCATACAATAACAAAGAAAATGCCTCGAAGGCTATGTTAAACAGTTTGATGAAAATATTTCAGATTGTATATGAAACCAGCACATTGTACCCCTTGATTGCACTAATGTATGCAGCTATGATTTAATAATAAAATAAAATTTAAAAAAAAATTATAAATTGACTTAGCTGAAAAGTTTCATTGTCTATGAAACTCATCATGGGATTACTAAATTGTGAGAGGCTAGAAATGAAACACATATTTTCAGCCTAAAGAATTCTCTAGAAGAGAAGACACGGTCAAGAAACCAAGGGATATTCTTCACCATTCTAGGAGAATTTGTCTGAGTAATGAGTATGAACATCTTCCTATGATGTATGGCTTGATTCTGTTAAATTAGTAATAGAACCAGATTGTGATTTCAAAATCTTCCATTAACTTTAAACATACATATAATCTTAACTTCAGTTAAGAAAAAATATAGCAATAGTTCCTAGAAAACTATAAATAGATTATGGATCTAACTGAAAGTATAATTGTTTAGATACCAGAAGGTACTACTTTTCAAACATGGTCATAATTTTTTTTTTTTTCGCTGTTAATGCTATGTGAAATGGGGTATCCTCCTTTTATACCCTGAGTGGGCTTATAATGGCTTTGGTAAGAGAATAAGATAGAAGTGATTCTCTAGGCTAAGTTAAAAAGTTGCATGTCTTCTGCCTCATTCCCTGGAACACTTGCTCTGGAGTCTTGAGACATGATGTAAGAAGTTTGACTATCCTGAGGCCACCATACTTTGAAGGAGCCCAAACTCAGTGAAGAAGACGAAGTGGGAGCTCAGGTTAAGAGTTCCATGCAAGCCTAAACTTTGAGTGACCCCAGGCCAGGTGCCAAACATGCACGTGTAAGAGCCTCTAAATGATTCCAGTTCCCAGACCTTTGAGTCACCTGTAAGTAGTTGAAATTTCCAAGTTTAGCCCTAGATATGTGAGGCAGTGCTAATCGATTTTTACCATGCAAAGTCAGACTTCTGGCCCCCCAGCTGTCTGAGCACAGTGAAATGATTGCGATTTTATGCCACGAAATGATGATGTGCACCCAGGATGCACAGGTTCTACAGTTATATGAACAAATTCAGCCAAAAAAAGAAAAAAAGGGAGGCGAAGCTCATGATAACCTCTTAAATTCAAAATTCCATGGTTCCCTAATTACAAGGTGATCACTGAGTCAATGCCATAGTAAATGTCAGCAATTTCTTAGGCAAAGTAATGCTATTTGAGATAAACTATAAATGGTTTACTTTATAACTTTTTTGTAGCAAGCTTAACAAGAAGCAAGAAACTTCCTATTCTTTTAAGTAATTTTTATCTTTCAATATGCACCAAACTATTTTCTTTTTTTTAAATCTTATTAAATCACAATTGTGTACATTAGTGCAATCATGGGGCACAAATTGCTGACTTCATATACAATCCGAAATATTTTCATCGAACTGTTAAACAAAGCCTTCATGGCATTTTCTTAATCACTATATGAAGACATCGGCATTTAGTGCATTTAGTAAGTTTCACTAGTACCCTTCTAAGGTGCACCGTAGGTGTGGACCCCCCAATACCCTTCCGCCACTTATCCTCTCCCCTCCCCTCCCCTCCCTTGCACAGGAAATACATTTTTAAATGAAGCTAATGTCCTTCTTCTAGTTCACCAAACATGGAAGGTGACACTACATAAACACTCAATTTCTGCCAATTTCAATGCAGTGCAGCAGCACCATTCAAACTTGAGGCTGACGATGTTAATTAGACTGAATTTCCAACTCAGAATCTTTAAAATATCAATATGATAAGTATCTTCAAAGCAATGTAATTACTAATGTTCATGCTATACTAGTCTATAAAAATAGATTAGTTGTAGATCTTTCACAAGAAAAGACAATAGATAAATCAACAGGACATACTTGGAAATAGAATCACTCCATTTCAGGAAAGACAACATATAGGGAAGGTACAATAATAACCAAAAAGACAAGTTATTAGTGTAAAATGTCAGTTACTATTTACTCTATTGTAAGATAAGTGTTTTCATGCTTAGGTATTTATGACTAGTTTATCTATTGCATGCTTGCTGCTTTGTTTCTTAATACAGAGTGAAATCTTTGTCTGTGTTGCTGTGCTGTGGATCATAAGCCTTGCTCAGCGTATTCCTTATCCCAAGACCAGGAAAGGCCAGGCATCATAGTCTTCAACGGTTTGTGTCTCACATGACAGCTTGGTTTGAAGTTCATGTCTTCCTAAATTTCCTGCCATTGTGTTTCAGATTATTTATTTCCTCACCCACGGTCATTTTGTCCTTTGTAACAATGCTGCTGAGTTTATCTAAGTGTCTGTTCCCTGTTAAGACCTACCCTGTTATATCTCTTGGCAACTCTTGCATGTCAGGGGTTCCTAGAAAGTGTGTTACTGCTTCACACGAAAGCCTCACATTGAGAATTACACCTTCAATTCAGACCTGGAGAGCCTTTTTCCACTATTCTGACAGAGTAGCCAATTCAGGACGTCCAATGGAAAATTATAGCCATTCATCAATGAAGGTGAGGGAGTCATGTTTTATTGTAAAACCGTAGGCTCCGGGATGACTGTAAACTATCACAGACAGAATTACTCCCATTGTACTCCTCGGGGGATCTTGCTTCTCAGAAAAGAAAAACAGTGATTGTAAAGTTTGTTTGTTTCTTAACCACTGTCTACCTGGAGACTCCAAATATAGCCTTGCTTCGGACCTCTTCCAGATTTGAGGCCCTTTTCCCTGAGAACTTATTTAACTGCACCATTCAAATTAGCATGACTTAGAATGCGGCCTCATCTGTTGTTGAACCCTCTGTGTAGGTAATGTTCAGGCAAGGTAT
The DNA here is from genome assembly GCA_963574655.1 of Perodicticus potto. Lineage (NCBI taxonomy): Eukaryota > Metazoa > Chordata > Mammalia > Primates > Lorisidae > Perodicticus > Perodicticus potto. Next base: position 21,942 of record CAUYRH010030890.1, read on the forward strand.
TTGTTTATGAACAGATGTGGGGGTTTGCTATTGGGAGATTGAAGAGGCCAGGAAAAAAGGTTTTAGTTTTGCTTTTGCTTTTATATTCCTTTTTCTTTCTTTCTTTCTTAGTAATGGACTCACAGAATACAACTTACCTGGTTTACTAGCTGAGAAACTTAATGAACCATGTAGTTTCCTGCACTCGCTGCACAGAAGATGGTTTTCATTTTTATAGGGACACTTTTGTGACTAACATATCTTATGTTAGTTTTGGCTAGTAAATTAGAAGGTGAAATTAATGGCTTAATAAAGATGTTTGGGCCAAGAGTGGTGAATCACGCCTGTCCACTCTGGGAGGCTGAGGAGGGAGGATTGCTTGAGCACAAGAATTTGAGACCAGTCTGAGCAAGAGCAAGACCCCATCTTTACTAAAAATAGAAAAACTAGCCAGGTGTTGTGGCAGGTGCCTGTAGTCTTAAATAGTTGGGAGGCTGAGGCAAGAGGATCACTTGAACCCAGGAGTTTGAGGTTGCTGTGAGCTGTGATGATGCCACGTCACTCTACCCAAATTGATAGAGTGAGACTCTGTCTAAAAAAAATAATAATAATAATAATTCTTGGTGCCTTATAGTCTAGTGTTCTGCCTTCCCCATCACATTTTCCTTATTAACCATAACTATTTTAATTCCCCAATTTTTGCAAGTCTACACTTTTAGACTTGTAGGAGCAAATATCTGGTGTCATCATATCTCAAGGTTAACTTCATTTAATAATAAATAAGTAAATGGTATTGGTGATTCATTTAAAAAAATTAACCCTGTGAGTCATGTTCCCTCTTTTAAAGTAATTCTAAAAATTTTATGTAAAAGGTAATTTTACTTCATATTAAAAAATTCTTAAAGTAAGAGCTAATTATTAAACTAAAACATGTAATTCAAATGCTAATAGTATTATCATGTGCAACAGATGCTGTCCTAAATTTTGGCCCTCAACACGTATTTTCTCTTACGTATATTGGAACTATCTGGGAATAAACACAGTAAGACCAGGGAGGGAAGGTAAAGGAGACAGCTTAAGAGAAATTGCTCTCTGTACCTCTGGACAGGAAAACCAAACTTAAAGTTGTTGCGACATAATATTTTTTGAGAAATCGAATTAGGATAAATGACATTCATGGAGAATTTCTTAATAGATAACAATTCACACACTTTTCCGGATATTATAAAACTTTCCACTGTGTATTTGGCTTAAGCCACATGCATCAGCTCAAAATGTACTTTGCCCTATAGATATTTTTCAGACAAGAATTTTCTTTTTAAACGTTTGTTTAAAAAACATAAAGCATACATTGAGCACATGTTATTAAAGTAAATAAACTCAACCAAGATCAAAATTCATATCTATCATTGACTTTATGAGGTTGTATTTTAGTAGGTGTAATAGCTATATTTTTTATGTACTTGGAAAATTGTGTAAGCATATGGGTTTATTGTTTCACTTGGGCTATGGAAAACTTCTATTGTAATGCATAACTTTTTTTACTTTCAGTAAATCACCAGCAAGCATATAATGCATAATTTTGATCTGTTTTCTAATTCCAAAAGTTTTCAATTCCTAGTTATCATTTTTCTTTGTCACAATTTTCAATTCATCTTGAGACGCTTTTTGTATTTTTATGATGTGCCTTATGTTCTTTCTAAAAGAAGGTGAAGTAAAGTACACACAAATCAGTATGAACAGTATTCATTCCCTTAATTTGGGAACTAAACAAAATGAAACCCACTGAAAATTTAGAGTTATCGTAATCTTAGGCAATAATATTTTCACAAAATGTGGAGATACAAATCAAAGATGAAAAAGCTCCATTTTAGAAAGTTCTATAGAAGTCAAGAGAACTAAGATTAACTTATATTTCTTTTACTGGTTTTATGTGTAGTTAAGTACAAAAAAGTGAACTCTTGAGGCCATAAATGATGAAAGTCCTTTAGGAAGTTGGAGGACATAGAACAAGTCTTAGAAAGTTGAGAGATTACTATGGAAGCAATATTGTGCAATCAGAGAATTTACAATTGAAAGAGCCTGGAAAAGCTCCCTGTGGTAGACAGAATAACGGCCTCCATGATGTTCTCACCCTAATTTTCTGGAACCTGTATATATGTTTTGTTATTTGGCAAAACAACTTTGCAGATGTGATTAAACATTTAGAACTTCAGGTGGTAACATTTTCCTGAATTATCCAAGTGGGCACATTCTAATTCACAAGCCTTAGAATCAGTGAATCTCACTCATCTGGGGTCAGAGAGAGAATTAGAGAGAAATGATAGAATGAGAGGCAGATGAGATCTGAGGTTTGGGAAGGACTTGACCAGCCTTTGCCAGCTTGGAAGATGGAGGAAGTGGGCAGGAGCCGAGGAATCTGGTTACAATAGAAGAGAGAATTGCCCTGAGTTGACAGCCAGCAGGTAAAGGAAACCTTGATTCTAGGACCACAGGGAACTGAATTCTGCCAACAATGTGAATGAGCTGGTATTTCGCTAGACCCTCCAGAAAAGAAGGCTTCCATCCACTTCCTTGCTTTTATCCCAGTGAATCCATATTAGACTCTTGACCTACAGATAATAGGTTCGCATAATTTAAGTTCCTCAATTTTTGTCAACATGTTATGGAAGCAATAAAAAATGAATACACCACCTGAAGAAAATATCTTCACATAGACAGGTGAGTTATACAAGGGACTGTAAATACATTAGGTGGATATTATGCATGTAACATGGTTGGAAGATGGTAGCTTGGCAGCTGCACTTGAAAAATTTCATAATGACAATTGTTCACCCTGGATTTTAAGATCCTTTGGAAAAAAAGACATTTAAAAATACCTGTTAGTGTAAGTGTATATTCTAGAGAATAAAACACTTGAGAAAAAGCTGAAGCCTTAGTAAGAAGGCTTTTAATTTTGTGTAATCAATATGTTCACAATATTTGAGCTGAAAACGCATTTGAAAGTAATCAAATTCAGGAGATTAAGACATAGAAATTGTCTAAATTTTAGTTGTCCAATTTGGAGAACGACTTTGGGAATAAGTTTTCATATTCAAAACCAATGTTTCCTTAGTGTCCATCTTCGCTTCTATTCTGTCCTCAGGTCAGAGGGAAAGCTACAACCCCGTCCTCATAGGTGGCTTCTCTGGCCATAAATCTATAGCCTATTACAGAATCAAATAATAAAGTGAAGTGTGGACCTGAATTCCACCAGAGAAAGCTATTGTAGTGATTTATTATGACCATGGTTCATTATATCATCACTTAGATGAAACAACAGCCTGTTTTACAAACCCCACATGACCTGCACTTATACCATATTTCAGGAAACTTAAACCCACATGTGACAAAGTATATATAAAGGAGATTGATTTAAATTCCCTTAAAAATGCAAATGCATTCATGGTTTTAAATCTCCATGTATATTCTACCAATGAGGCAGATTTCTAAATAGTTCCAATTTTCTACAGACCAAGTTAGGGAGTTTCCACACTTATGTACTGTAAGGGATTCGGTTTTGTCATTAGAGACACAAAAACCTTCCTCTTGAAACTTACATACTGCAGATAGCAGGAGAGCTTAGTGAATCATCTCTGACATCCAATAAAATCTATATAGAATAACAATGAAAAGAGATACTTTTTGTCTTAGCCCTCCTCTTACCACTTATGACAAGTCTAAAGCATATCCTTTATGAGTTCCTCAAGTTTATTTGGAATGATTTGGAACAACACACAGGAAGGTGCTAGGGAAGGCTGGGAATGACGCTCCATTCTAGGATTCTCGAACCCCATCTATGTGCTATTAATTAAAGCAGGTGTTTGACATCATGCCAGTTGGAATCCATCTGTAAATCATTTCCACACTCATAAATGCAACCCTTTTTGAGAGAATTGGGCTAGGCAAAATTCTTTATGATAATTTACTTCCAAAGTCACTATTGCCTTGTATTGCAGGCAGTATTCTATTTGAATATAAGACTTTAAAAAATTAATCACAATGATTTATAGATGTTAATTATCTCTGCAATGGCCTTAAATAGTGATTTTCTAGTGATACTGATACTTCTTAAATGTTCTAAAGTCATCTATAACTCAAATGATCTTGCAGAAATTTCCAGTAATTAGAATCATATTATTGTTAAAAAAAATACTGTAAGACTTCTTTATCCCTCATTGTTGCTACTTTGTGTAGCCAACTAATTGTCAAAAATGTTTTTCATAAGAGAGATGGAGAGAGAGAGAATGAAAACAATCTGTCCAAATGAGTCAGATCCGTCATCTTTGTCATTGATACATCAATTAAAGAGCAATCTGCACCTTGAGAATTTTGGAGACTGCCGACGATGGCTGTGCCATTTAATGACAATGATGATGTCAGCAGCCACAGCTTGTGTTATTTCTTAAGTGCCTTTTTTAGGCTTGTCTTTTCTGTACTTTACTCATTTAGTAGAGAATCCTGCAATGGAAACACTTGGTCACTGAGTCAACAAAATTAATAAAATAATACCTGAACTTTATTAAAATATGGAGACAATACAAATGCCAAGAATAATTCTTGAAGGTAAAATAAACTCACTGATGAAAATAAAAAGAAGTCAGAGTGTGTTAAA
>CAUYRH010030892.1:0-18670 GCA_963574655.1 Perodicticus potto
CTGATACAACCTTTTTGGAAGGAAGTATGGAGAACTCTCAAAGAACTCAAGCTAGACCTCCCATTTGATCCTGCAATCCCATTACTAGGCATCTACCCAGAAGGAAAAAAATCCTTTTATCATAAGGACACTTGTACTAGACTGGTTATTGCAGCTCAGTTTACGATCGCCAAAATGTGGAAACAACCTAAATGCCCACCAATCCAGGAATGGATTAACAAGTTATGGTATATGTACACTATGGAATATCAGCCATTAAAAAAAATGTAGACTTTACAGCCTTTGTATTAACCTGGATGGAAGTGGAACACATTATTCTTAGTAAAGCATCACAAGAATGGAGAAGTATCCAAGGGGAACCCCGCCCACTCCGGTCCTTGGCTGTGTATGTAAGTGAGGCTGAGAGAGAAGTTTCTTTGGGGTGCACAGTATAGGTGCATTTGCTGCTGCTCCAGCCAGACCCCCCACAGCCTGAGCACGACCAGCTCATTTTCTGAAGTTCAACACTCCTCTTCTCGTCTGAGAAAAGTAGAGAATACGTGTCTCTGTCAGCATTTCTCTGCCAGATTTCCAGGCACTACATGTTCCGTAAAGGGCAGGTCCCTCCATATACAGAACGCCCCAAGCCCCAACACGAAACCAAAGACCAAGATTACAAAGACTCCACACCTGGCCTAGAGGCACTTCCAAAAGTGAACAAACCCTCCCACCAACCCAACGTCTGGAGCCCAGGAGGAAGCCTCTGTGTGCCCCCCGCACCTGTATTTGATATCAAACACTGTGGAGTCCTCATCCTCATCGTCCTCTTCGTTCAGCGGGGCCATTTCCACTCTCTCAGCTGGGGTGGTGATGATGTCATACTTGCGGGTCTTCTTCAGTCTCTTTCCTGACCTGGAAGAGAAGGAGCATAGTCATGAGAACACAGCTTGGAGGTAAAGAGCCTGAGCCCAAGCCTCAGAGGACCCGATACTGCTTGGTGGCTGAGGCTCAGTGAGGTTACCCTCCTCCCAGCCCATCTAAGAGCACAGTGATCCTCATGGAAGGAAACCACACTGCTGCCTCCAGCCTGGCTGATCCCAGGAGACCTGGCTAATACCCTGGCTGTCCCACTTTCAGCCAAGGCCTTGCTCACCCGTTACAGTCCTCACCCATAAAACAGAGGTACCCGCTCTGGGTACCAACAAAAACTCGATAATCAAGACAAATAATACATGACAGCAATATTCTTTTTTTTCTTTTTGAGACAGAGTCTCACTCTGTCACCCTGGGTAGAGTGTCACAGGGCGTCATAGCTCACAGCAACTCAAACTCTTGGGCTCAAGTGATCCTCCTGCCTCAGCCTCCCAAGTAGCTAGGACTACAGGAGCCCACCACAACACCTGGCTAGTTTTCTGTTCTTAGAGTGATGGGGTCTCACTCTTGCTCAGGCTGGTCTTAAACTCCTGAGCAATCCTCCTGCCTCTCAAGTAGCTGGGACAAGAGGCACCCACCACTACACTCAGCTAGTTTTTCTAGTCTTAATAGAAAAGCGGTCTCGCTCTTGCTCAGGCTGGTCTCCTAAGCAATCCACCCACCTTGGCCTCCCAAAGTGCTAGAATTGCAGGTGTGAGCCACCAAATCTGGCCAACAACAATAGTTTTAAAAGAGAAAATTCCTACGAAAAATAAAATCCAAAATAAACAAAAGATATAGATGTTCAATGAAGACAGATGTATCACAGCCCAGCAGGTGAAAGCACCACCCTATGGGCCACCAAGGGGCGTCTGGGTCAGAGCCTGGGCATTTTCTACTTGTGTGATCAGGGGAAGGTCGGTTAATCTCCCTGAGCCTCCATCTCCTCCTAAATGAAAGTGGACAGGAACTGCCTTACTCACAGGTGAGGGAGGATAGGCAAGGTGATGGACCTAATGAGCTTGCACACAGGAGGCTCTTGGCAGATGCTGCTGTTAGTAGTGATAATAAACAGACGTTCAACACACTGCATCCCATCTCCTATGACGAGACCTAATGACAATGAGCCAATTTTGTTTCTGTGATGGGGAAAATGGTCAGAACACTACATTTTTGCCTCTGGGGTAGTGGAGAATCACCATGGCCCACAGAAAAAATGCTGCAATAGCCACCCCCTCTCCAGCATAAGACTCTATGCGAAGGCTGCGATACTTAGCAGGACAGGGCTGGAAAGTTTATGAGGCCACTAGGGAATGACACTGTTACGATGACTGATGCTCTTTGCTTTTCTTCCTCCACTCTCTTGAATATTTTCCTAATTGCTTTGTATTCTCTGGTGTCCCTCCTTTTAAAGAATATCTGATACTGTCTATGGGAAACCAGCCAACCCAAAAAGTCATAAATAGGGCATTGAAGAATCATATTCTCAACACATTCTTCCTACTGACAGTAAGCTGATCGCAAATGGAGACTACATCAAAAACACACATGAGATCTCTGTTCTAAGCCCAGAGAAACTCTTCAGTAAGTTTGCACAATGAATGAAAACAGAACTTCACTTTCGGGCTTTCTAAACATTCCTTAGCCATCGTAATGTGCTCTTGTCTTACCTAGTACGATTTACCAAAAATATGACTTACCATAGTGTCATGTCATTTATACTAAACACAACCTATTTGACCCACAGCACTACTTCTCGTGGTTCCTTAGGCAGAGAAAAGGGCTGAAAGATGAGGAGAGAATGAGAAAACAGATGTAAAGTCTGATGATCTCCAAGCCTCATCACAAAGCAAATTTTCCTCCCTGCTTTCATCACAGGTGCGCACACACACACATACACACACACAGAGGCCTGGGCCTGAATCTAGCTGGATTCTGGAGGAAGCATGGTGCAGATGCCAAGCCTGGTGGTCAGAGGACAAAACAAAGGGGCATGACCAGTCACCTCACCAGCAGCCCTGGGACAAGGGTATTCTGGAAGCAGACTTCGTGTGGGACTATAAATGCTCACCTTATAAATACTATTGGTCCCACATTCTCTCCATCAACAGACTCTTCTTCCCACCTCCCCCAAAAGGAGTAAAGTAAATCCCTGCACTCTGCCCTAGATGATTTATAATCCCTGACCGATTCCATCTCTAGTACTAAATGGGGGAAATTAAAGACCAGAAATGGCTCCAAATGCCACAAGCAATCCAAGACAAAGCCACAAGAAAAAACACCCATCCTCAAGCCTCTGAGATGAAGGTTGAATCCCGAGCTACACAGAGCCACACACCACACCTCTGCCAGGAAGACACCCCTAAATCTCCAGCCAGATGATACACAACTATTTGGAGGGAACTCCCGCCTGGCTTTGCAAAGGGGCATGACTAGGCTGTCCATTTCCAACACACACCCAAAGGTTAGAAAAGGAGATGTCCTATGATCCTGAGGGCCCAGGAATGGCCCCTCTGGGCCCTCAAAAAGACTGACACTCAGAGGGCTCCAGGCTGAGGAATCACAGTCCTGTTTGTAACTTTTTTTCAAGTATCTTAAAGCCTAGAAAATGTAACATCTGATTTGCAAACCTCATAGCACCCTTGACTAACTTGACACCTTGTTAGTTATTGGCTCTAGAGCAGCACTGGCCTGCCGACCCTGGGAGAAGGTTCCAGAGCCCTGGCTTCAGCCCTGACTCATGGGAGTGGAATCCCATTACCTATTTCCCTCCTCCTCTATAACCTTATAGATTGTTTATAGAGTCTTATGATGAGAAACCTAGCCTATTGAACTAAAATAAGGCCCTTGAACACCTAACCCAAGAATACTATGGCCTTAAATGCTTTCATACCAACCTCTCCAACCACACAACCTCAAATAATAAATTTAAACCACAAGATTACACCAATGGTGTGACGGTCAACATTATGTGTCAACTTGACTGGGCCACAGGGTGCCCAGACTTTGGATCTCACCTTATTCTGTGAGGGTGTGTGTGAAGACTGTGAGTCAAGCAGACGACCCTCCCTAATGTGTATGGGCTTCAGCCAATGAGGTGAGGCCTGAATGGACCAAGAAGCCTGACCCTCCCTCAAGGAAAAGGCAGAACTCTTTCTGTCTAATTGCCTTCAAGCTGGGACATGAGGGTTTTTTCCTGCCTTTGGACTCAAACTGAAATATCAATCCTTTGTGTGTCTTCCCTAAAGCTCCCTAGGACTCTTTGCCTCGTGGAAACAAAGAACCACATGTATAACATGCCTTGGTGCCAGGAGCATGAAATTTTTTGCTTAGGGCTACTTAAGCCTGTGAGCAGGCTTTCCAAGACCCCACCACACAAGACTGCTTCTGAGCACGGGGACCAAGAAGAAAGCAAAGACGACACACTGCCAGGGAGAATCTGCTATCACCTGAGTCTCCTTGCGGGCAGTGGTCAGCCCAATAGACAGAGCCCTCACCTTATATGCCTTGAGGACAATATACCTGGTTCTAGAAAAAGCCTAGGTCTGGAGTTAGACTCAGGTTTGAAAGCCAGCGTTCCTCCCTATGCAGGTGACCCCTCAACTGCATGTGGGGGTGGTGTGGGGAGAGAGGGAAGCAAGGAGGCCGCAACAACCATCAAGCGTAGCACTTCCTGTCCAAGAAGGAGAACCGAGAAACTAAGAAAGGAAAAGGCACAGCAGGGCCACCGTGCTCAGACTTTCCTTTTCTGGAATAGAGAACCACAAACCAGGTAGCCTCAACCAAGAGACAGCAAAGGGTACTTTTAAGTGAATGCCCACACTGTCTCCACAGGATAGGCAAGGCCAGAGAAATTTCTAGAAGGGACAAAGCACCTTTCAATTCAAACCAAAACACACATTTCTAATGAGAGAGAGAGATGTTCAAAATTACTTTACTCTGAAATATAATCCTGAAGCCAGACGGTTTGTTTACTCAAAGGACCTTTCAACAGCTGGTCAGAAACGGGTTTCCCAGTGAGGCGGCACCATGTATCCAAACAATGGGGCTGGGAGAGCAAGCACCAGAGCTCAGCAGGCCAGCAGGACAGGACCAGGCCTTCCTGCCTCACCCTCCCCCACAAAGACAAACACAACTAAACCCTGACAGGCTGCTTCAGCTTTGGGGCTGGCGGTCAGATCACAGCTGTTCGGTTCCCTGGTCTATGTGCCTCTGGGCAAGCCATTCGTCCTGCCCCTCCCCGGCAGCCCCTCTGCTCCAGCACCCAGTGCTCACTCAAGCACAATGGCTCGATGCACCCGGTAAATAGCTCAAATGCCCCAGGGCCCTACTGTAGACACAGAAAACCAGTACAACAGGCCTGGCTAAGATAAACATGGGAAATAATGACAATGACAAACGTCTGTCTGCAAGCCGAAGACACACAATGAGCAGCCCTGGCCACCCTAGATGGGCCAGCAGCTCCTCAGCTCCTGCCTGACTGTCCCTTGGAACACAGGCCGTGTACTTCCAGGAACACCCATTTGTCACAAGAAACATGAGATTTGGATTCTTATGCAAAGTCTCCCAATTTTTAAGTACAGTAGAACCTCTGTAAGTTGACCACCTAAGGGACTGTAACATACTGGTCAGCATATGGAGATGGTCAACATAAGGAAGTAGGCCTGCTATACTGATACATGCATGTCCAGTCTATGAAAATTAAATCAACTTGAGGAGGTGGTCAAGAACTACAGAGGTTCTTTATTCTCAACTATTTTAGGGTTTTTTCTTTGTTTGTTTGTTTTGAGACAGAGTCTCAAGCTGTCACCTGGGTAGAGTGCTGTGGCGTCACAGCTCACAGCAACCTCAGACTCTTGGGCTTAAGTGATTCTCTTGCCTCAGCCTCCCAAGTAGCTGAGACTACAGATGCCCGCCACAACGCCCGGGTATTTTTTGTTGCAGTTGCCATTGTTGTTTGGCAGGCCAGGGTTGGATTTGAACCCTGCCGCTCCATTAGATGTGGCTGGTGCCCTAGCCACTTGAGCTACAGGCACCGAGCCTATTTTAGTTTTTAAAAACACTGTGCAGATCAAAAAATAAATGAATAGGCCAGGCACATTGGCTCCTGCCTAGCACTCTGGGAAGCCAAGGCAGGAGGATCCCTTGAGCTCAGGAGTTCAAGACTAGCAGGAGCAAGAGTGAGACCCCCATCTCTATTAAAAAATAGAAAAATGAGCCAGGCATTGTTGTGGGTGCCTCTAGTCCCAGCTACTTGGGAGGCTGAGGCAAGAGGATCTAGGTTGCCGTGAAGCTGACACCACAGAACTCTGGCCTGGGGCAACAGAGTGAAACTCTGTCTCAAATAAATAAATAAACAAACAAACAAAAAATGTGTCTGTGGCTCGCGCCTGTAGCTCAAGTGGCTAAGGCACCAGCCACATACACCGAAGCTGGCAGGTTCGAATCCAGCCTGGGCCTGCCAAACAACAATGACAACTACAATCAAAACATAGCTGGGTGTTGTGGCGGGTGTTGTGGCGGTTCCAACTACTTGGGAGGCTGAGGCAAGAGAATCACTTAAGCCCAAGAGTTTGAGGTTGCTGTGAGCAGTGACTCCAGGGCACTCTACCCAGGGCAACAGCTTGAGACTCTGTCTCAAAAACAAAACAAAACAAAACAATGTGTCTGTGAGCCAGATTTTTGGGTCCCAGGGCCATCAGTTTGCAGTCTCTGACTTAGTGACCTGGCCATGGTTTATAAGGTCATGAGCATGAAGCATTAGCGATATTTTATAATTGAGCTGAAAATCATGAGCCCAGAGAGAGAGCTGTAATGATACACACGTTCAGCCAGGTCTTCCTCATCTCTGCTCACCAGCAGTTTGGCCACAGTGAAGGGCTCTGGGCTGTTATTTGTATAACCTGGCTGCTCCAAGTCCCCTCCCCGCCTGGGCACCATCTCCTTGGTGACCGCTGCTGATGGCTCCCAACACTGGCACTCAGCACCAGCACACTGTACGGCACACTCCTGAGAACTTACACTTCGGAGAAGACTATCCAGCATGGGCCAGACAGCTCCAAAGAGCTCAGTGACAAGCCTTAGGGATTTTCTTCCTAAAAGCAGAGTGTTTCACCTCCATCTGTTCCCCACCCTGTTTCTGTCTCCCTCTGTTGATAAATACAACTCTCAGCACACCCCCAGCGGGGACCTGTTTGAAGAGCTACATGAAAAACAGCAAAAGCAAATGCCCCAAGACCTGTTCCTCCAGGTCTCAGCAGTGTTTGCAAAGGGTTGGGTCCCCTTTGTTTTCTTAAGAGGTGGCAGGGGAGGGCTTAGTGAGGTTTAAAGCAGAGAAGGCAGCCTCCAGCAGCAGCTCCGCAGGATGGAGGGCAGCAGCAAGATGACCAAGAGGGACTGTGTGGTGGACCCAGGGGACCCAAGCACAGCCTGGAAACTCTGCGGTCTCAGTGCTTTGGGACACACGTCATAAGTGGCCTTCCAGCATCCACTTGTCCCTGCCACGTGGTTGAGGAGGCATGAGAATGTCAGCCTTGCCCACCAGCTTCCGGGAATGCTACTTCTCAGCAGACATTCCCAGCCCGCCACCCAAGTTTCACCTGTGCGCCCTCCTCTTCCTCATCAAGGCTTCTCCCCTCCCCTGCCTGGCAGACCCTTCACCATGCTCCCCTTCTCCGGGACACCCTGACACTCTCCTCTTCCTCTTATCCTCTCAGGCCTCCAGCCTTCCCAAGTGATCCTTCCAGTACCTTCCACAGGTCTCCCAGCCCTCCTGGGCCCCCATTCCAGCCACTTCACTATTCATCTATTCACTTGGCAACCACTGAGGAAGCTCCAACCCAGGCCAGCATTCCTCAAGCAGCCCTTGTGTTATTAATATTTCACTCCTGTGTTCACATCCTCGATTTGCTCCTCTGACAACAAATCCCACACTGCTCCGGCTGGAACAGCTGTCTTCCAAAATAGCACTGCCACTCAGGAAGGGACGCTGCCCCTTCCCCCGCAGCATGGCCTGAAGCAAGACACTTCATCACTCTGTGCTCAGTTTGCTCATCTGTAAAATGGGGATCCCAACAGTGCAATGCTCATAGGAGTGAGGAAACATAAAATGCGTAATCAAGGAGCCTGGTACACAGTAAGGGTTCAATAAACGTCCGTTTCTATCATGACTATGGCCATCACAATTTCCAAGTGATCATTTCCATAAATCCCTATCCACAGCAAATCCGGATTCACCCATCCAACCCTGGAAGAACCTCTTCTTTCTCTCATTCTCTAGTACAATGCCTCCCGGCCATTCTGTCCCCAACCAAAGCCAAGGCCCATCCTTTCTCAGTCTATCAAGTGTTGCTTTTAACCTCTAGCTCCCCTGTTGGACTGCATGACTATCTCACTAGATGACCTGGCTGCTCCTTGGCTTCTGATGTGTCCCCTAACACCCCTATGTTCACAGTTGGTGCTCATTAAATACAACGGGAAGAACCCTCTTGTCTACTCAGCCGTATGTCCTCCTGGGTGCTGGGCAGGGTGTTGAGGAGACCCAGCTGTGCAGCACCAAAGCTCAGTCCACCGCTTCTGGAAAGCTCAGGAAGGGCGAAACTGAGTATCCAAGCAAACTGGGCTAGAGTCCCACCTTCTCTGCAAACTCACTCTGTGGCCTTAAGAAACCCCCTTCACTTCTGGGCCTCAGTTTCCTCATCAGTACAAGAAGTTGGGGGAGACAGGTCAGAGGAGCTCTAACTGCAAAGAACCGCCATGCCTGAGGGCACCACCAACCCCAGGGTCTGGAAGAGCCCTGCCCAAGCTCTTTGCCACAGCCCTGACCCCTCTCCCCACACCTCACCTACCAATGGGAATGTGTTTCCTCCTCCCTGCACCTCCAGGAAAATAAATACCAAGTCTGGATTCCTGGAAGCTCACCCTTAGATGAAGGATAGATTTTTTAAATGAAGTCATAACATCATAATCCTAAATTCATGGTCCCAGAACTTCCCTTAGAAAATGGTTACGCCCAAAACATTAGCCATAAAGCAAATACCCAACACAAGCCGTGAAGACGTCTCTGCTTAAATTTGGGAGGGTTTCCCTCCCCTGCCACTCTCCCTACAAGATGCTCTGCAGACCCTGACACTGGATGTCCCCAACCCCACTGCTTGCTCCTAGATGTGCCTAGAGTCTCAAAAATGACCTGCACTTGCAAAGGTCCCCAAACACAAAAGTGAAGTGGGCATGAGAGTCAATGGGGAATGCCATACAATTCAGAGGACTCAGGGTTAAATTAAAGAGGGATTTTCCTCCCTTTTCAATTTGACAGAAGGAATTAGTCGCAGGTGCCAGGTCTTCGCAGATCTGTTAAAAAGGGCAGTCATGAGGCGCCTCCTTCATCAGGGAACTGGGTGGGCTCATTTGGGCTAAAGAGTCGCCAATTTCATTTGAAAGAGGCTCAGAAGCAGATGCACCTGACAGATTATTTTGGCCATATGGCTGCATCCTCATTTATGGGCAGAAGCAAGACCAAAAGGTTGGGTGTAAATTACACCTGTTTTCAGGATATTTTTCAATACAGTAGGACAATTGGCTGCTTTTAAAGGGGAGCCAGGGACTCGGTTGACACAATCTTATTCTAAATATCCTAGCAGCCCTTGGAAGCATGTACTCTAATTAATGATGGGAAAGAGAAGCCCAGAAAGGTCCAGTAAACTGCTCCCATCAGACAACCAGCAGGCTTCAAAGCCAAAGTTCTCAGAGTTTCTCAATCCTGGTACCCGTGACATTAGGAGCTGGATAATCTGGGAGCGGGAAGGTTGTTCTGCGCATTGTAGGATGTTTAGCAGCCTCTTGGCTTCTACTCACTAAATGTCTGTAGCAACCTCCCCGACCTGCACCTCCTGGTCTTGACAATCAAAACAGTCTCCAGAGTCAACACCTGTAGTTCAGTGGTTGGGGCGCTGAACTACGAGTGCTGACCACATACAACAGGGCTGGCAGATCCAAACCTGGCCTGGGCCTGCTAAACAATGACAACTACAACAAAAAAACAGCTGGGTGTTGCGGCAGGCACCTATAGCCCCAGCTACTAGGGAGGCTGAGGCAAGAGAATCACTTTAGCCCAAGAGTTTGGGGTTGCTGTGAGCTGTGACACCACAGCACTCGACCGAGGGCCACAAAGTGAGACTCTGCCTCAAAAAAAATTAAAAAACTGTCTCCAGATGTCAGCAGGGGGCAAAATCCTCCCCCGTGAAGAACCATATAAGGGAACATATTCTTTTCCTATACCATGATGTTTCAGAGAATTGAATCAAGGACATTCTCTCTGCTCTCTTTAAAAAAATATCTGGATTTTTTTGCTATATCAGCTTTGTTTAACAATTTTTTTATGTTTAATATTTTATAATTTATTCCTTAATATTAACAGGTTAACAACGAAAATTTTTCCCAAATACTGATTTATAGGTAACATTTTTAAGTGGCACACAAAAAGCTCAGTTTCACAAAGAGGAATATTCAGGGATCTATTTTAATGCAATTTTAATCCTTATTTCAACCTAAATGCAATAGTAAAACATGTCGCTTCTATAGTTTATTCCTTCAATGAAAGCCTTGGGCAAACAATCAGAAATGACCTACTGATGTAGAGAAGTCCTATATCCCCTCTCAAAGCCTTAGAAAGGGACTGGACCTTCCAATCATGACTCCACCCAAAACTGCAGTTGATTATATTTTCTTTTAGAGAACTTTTTTATTGCAAACGTGAATACATACACTACAAAAAATTTGGGAAATCCAAGATAAGTAGGAATCTTTTAGTTCCTTTTCAAAGACCTGGCTCAATAAAATCAACTATGATTTTGTGGTTCCACCCATCCTCAGGGGGTGTACCTTTTCCGCTGACAGCTGGGCAATGTCAGGTACCAGAAATCATCTTCCCAATCTCTTGGGAAGCACCAAAACAGACCCTCCTTTTAGGTAAGAGGATTTTACAGAGATTTTGAAATAAGAAGTGGCTGGGCATGCAGCCAACAGAAACCTGGGAGAAGTGGAGTCGGTGTCGTAGAGCTGGGAGATTTTCCAAGACTGGGGAAGAAGCCCCAGGAGGAAAGGAACATTATGGTTTGAAGGTGTTAGAGTTTTCCTGACTTTCCTCTACCCTGTTCATAAGATATTAGAAAGTCAGATTCCCTCCAAAAACTTAAAGAGTGAAGGATTCTAAGTGAAAGTGTGATACCAGCAGTCACTGGCTTAGGCCTGTTTTCCTTGAATCCATGCAACCCTATCAATAGCCCAATATCCAAAAATCAGAAGTCATTGTTTTCTACTTCCTAGACACAGCCTGTATGTTGATTCCCTTCCAGCAATGGCAAACCTGCCAAGCAGCAGACACGGGAGTCCACATCTGGGTGGGCCAGCATGACGGCTCATACACACTACATCAGGGTACCCGTCCTGTCTCCAACCCACCTTTCCCTCCTTCCAATTTTGTCTCTCGTCTGAAAATGATTTTCCTTAATGATAAAATACATGAAAGAAGTGGAAATGATTCTGCAGATGGGGAAATCAAATTGATTAAGAAGTACAAAAAGGGACAGGTGCTCAATCTCAGAAGAAAATTAAAGAAATGCAAAACAAAAAAATGAGATATCAAATAAGATGTCAGATATCCCATCTGATTGAAAAGTATTAGAAAGTTGGATAATACTAAGTGTCGGCTATGATGTGAGGGTCTGAGACCCCTCAGGTCAGATAGATGGATGACCACACTGGTACCTACTCACAGAAATCAAGTATGAGCACTCCTGCAACCCAGAAATCCCACACCTAGGTGTGCACCCCACATACTCTCATGTGATCCTCAGGAAAACACATCCAAGGATGCAGCAAGGAACTGAGTGTACACACAGGGAGAGAAATCATGGATACAGGCTGCTAGATTGTAAAGGAATTCAGACAATGAGGAAACATACTGTGAGTAATAAATAAATTATAATCACCCACATTCTCACACATGCACACATACACATAGATTTACTTGCACATTTATATTTACATTTTTACAACTTACATGAGTTTATACTATACATGCTGTTTTGTAACCTGTTTCACTCAACAACAGATAGCAAGTATTATATCAACGTCACCATTTGTAATAGCTGCATGGCATTTCACTGTAAGAATTACCATAATTTATTTAACTGATACTCAGTTGTTGGATACTTAGCTTATTTAAGACTTCTTACTATCAAACACAACATATCTGAATATCACTGTACACACCTCTTGGCTTCTTCTTCTGATCATTAACATTAGAAGCAGGGAATATACATTGCAGTGAAAACTGCGTACACCTTAGGAATGGAATTGCTTCATTAGAGGTATGCATATTTTTCACTATATTCTTTGCTTCTAATTATAACAGTTTCCTTGGATCCATATTTTTTCTGTTCTCTGGCAAGGTGACTCCTTCAGAGAAAACAGACAAATAGGCTAGGACTGCTGCTTTATGAGAAATAATGCTCAGAACTCCTCACTCTTTCTTTTTTATCTACATTGTTAAGAAAATGAAGGGCCACTACCCAAACAAATTCCTACCTCACAGGTATCCAGCATCACCCATGCTTCTCGTCCCAGAATATACTTTAAGAGACACCAGCAATGTAAAATATTTGGGAGTTCAACATTCTTTTGCTAAAAATATCTTTTCTAAAATGCCAGCTTGTGCCTGAAACCATACTAGATGTTAGAGAGACTTAGAAGATTAATGCCCAGCCCTGCTCTTGGGAGCCCTCAGCCTAAGGCAGAAGGAAAAGTTCAGCTACACTTGACTCTGTAGAGGAAATTCGAAAATCAAGTATGCTGGGTGGTGCCTGTGGCTCAAAGGAGTAGGGCACTGGCCCCATATACTGGAGGTGGTGGGTTCAAACCCGGCCCCAGCCAAAAAAAAAAAAAAAATCGAGCATGCTCTAGAAGAACAAGGGGCCGGGCTGCAGAGGCTGCTCAGAGAAAGTAGCACCAAGAGCTCAAGCAGCAATGAGGTAGACATGTAGTCTTGGTGGCAAGGGGACTCTGGGCAGAGGATCAGAGTGGGACGAGACACTCAGGCCACACAGTACCTTGGAGGATCCCTGGGAAGTCCAGCAGGGCTGGAGCTACAGGCAGAGGGACACTGGGCAAAGCCAAGATGGGAACTCGGAAGGGAACCAGGGCCTTGGCCATGAAGAGCCAGGCTTGCCCACATGCTAAGGAGCTTGTACATAGGGGGACTGACAGGGAGAGGAGGAGGAGGATGAGACCAGCATCCCAGCAGAAGAGGAGGATTGGATGGGAAGGGATGAAGCTGAGAGTAAAACCCTAACCTAAAAGGTGGCATTGCAATTCAGGAGAGACAAGGTAACGCAGGCAGAAACAGTGGCAGGGGGGGAAGCTTCACTGGAGGGAGGCGGCGTGGGCAGAGGCGAGACAATCTCCAGGAAACCCAGGTGATGGAATGGCCAGAACCTGTGCCTGCATGCTAAGGAGCTAGAGGGAGCAGGGAAGGATACCCAGCCAGCATGGCAGGCGTTCGGCCATCCTGATGAACCAAGGAAACATGGAAAAGATAAGGCTCATGGTCCTAACCACAGAACAGCCAAGATAGGGTGCTGGCCCTGCCTTGGCCACACAGACTTGTAGAGTGTTCTAGAATCTATCACAATGATGACTTAATCCACTCTCTGGGATGCAACTTTCTCATCTGCAAAGGACTATATATACCATCAAGGCCCTTCCTGGCTGTAAAATGCTATAAGGTCCTATCTCTATCAGATCCTGGGGTGGCAGCTGTCCACCTGGAGACACACCCTAATGAGACCGCCTTCCTGAGAAGAGGGGGCAGATCGTGTCCATAACCAGCTTCTCCTATGAAGTCATAACAGTCTTTCAACACTCCACACCCAAGGCACCGAGGACCCATCCTTCCAGGCCACAGCACCAGCTTACCCACTCAAACACAAGGCTCAGACCCCTCACATCTGGCCTCATGCTGCTTTCTGTTCTCCTCCACTCTTGGGTAATAAAAAGCAGACTGGCAAAATAGTTCAAATACCTTCTTATAAAGTACACAGCCTTGTGGGCTCCATGGCCTGTTTTGAGCTAAATGTCTCAAACCTCCAGGCTCAGAGCTGCTCTAGGAATTGAAGTTCATTCCGACTGAACAATCCGGAAGTCAGTCAGTAAACGATGGCACTTCTGCGGGATGCCAGGCCCACAACGGGTACAGAAACACAAGAATGATCTGGGCATCGCTGCCCTCCACTCTGCTGAATGGGAGAGCTGGAGACTCAACAGGGCTGGGGGGTCCAGAAAGCAAAGTGAGGGCCTCACTGGGAGCCGGTTGGCTGCAGCAGTATGGGAAGATGTGGAACAAGAACCGAAGTAGATGCAGGAAAGCACAAGCCAGTACCATGGACCATAACGGAGAGAGTAGAGACAAGACCCAAGACTCAGAGGGCTACCCACAAGGTGGGTAGTGGCCAGTTTGCAAAGACCCCCCAATGCTACATCTAGGTAGTGCCACGCATCAGTAGTGGCCACAAGCAGCCACTGGAGTTTGTAAGCAGAGGATTGAGGGCAGTGTGAAGGGTGAGGTGAAGAGAGAACACTTCAACCCAGAGAACATCGAGGAAACCAGCAGAGAAATGATGTGCCCTGAGCCAAGGCAGGGAGCAATGATGAGGTGACGGTGGGGCCACCGTTCCCCTTCCCGATTTTCACAGTTCGCCAGCATCTAATCCTACAGACCCAGAAGGAAACACCTGAACCCAAAGTCACACAAAACAACAGCAAACCTCCATAGATAGCTCCCAACCCTGCCTTTCCCAGGTCTACTTTCTGATCCTGCACTGAAAATGCTACCCTGGCCCCAACCTTCAGGAGCAAACACCAAAGCACAATGTGTGCACTTGCAAGCGGGGGGAATGGGCAGTGAACAGCCAGCGCACATCCAGATCTGCAGGCTGGTGGGGCTAACAGGACAGCTTTGGTTCATTTCCTGCAAAAACAGGATTTCCAGGCACTGGGGAAAACATCCTCGCATACGCTGTAGCCCTGTCTACCTCAGCACTCCAGCGACCTGGGGCATCCTTCCTGATTTCCCACACACTTTCTCCCTGAACTTGAGCGACCTACAAAAGTCTCTCCAAGATCCCACATGCCCCTGTGAACTTTTACTGGGGCAGCTTAGGCAGAAGCCTAAGAGAGCCGTCTGCATTCCCCCATTAATAAAAAGTCACAGCGGCCACCAAGAGTCACCAAGCTTCGGAGAGCCCATATCTAACATATGGTGCAATGCATGCCTCGAACGGTCGTCCTGGGGGCATCCCCCTCGTCCTCCACGCTAGAAACTTCTTTCAATAGCAGGAAAAAAAGTAGGTGAGGTGTGTGGGAGCTCAGAGAGCAGAAAAGAGGTAACAAGATGAAAGTCAGATGGAGGTGGGTTCAAACTGTACCTCCACCACTTAGTTTACTTAGATAAGGGGCCACCGTGCCTCTCTGAAATGTTTTCCTCATTGTGAAATGATTATAAAAATGAATTCTGTGGAAGACCGCCAGAATTCACAGAGCTATTGTTAGTGTTAAGCATCAGCAGAGAGTTAACAAATGAAATCAAATATTTATGATACATATCGTTTAAAAGGGGGGAGAAAATTCTTAAGAAGTACACCAGGAAAAACCAGACGAGCGCACCGCGGGCCCTGCCACCCTCCCGGGCAGGGCTGGCTGGAGCGCACCGAGGCGCCGAGGCTGCAGCAGAGCCCCGCACCCAGAGCATCTGTGCGCGCAGGTGGACTGGGCGCGCGGTGACAGCAGGTTGGCGAAGCCGTGCGCTCGGCCGCACGGGAAGGCAGAGGCCGGGAGGGGGGACACACCTGAAGACGCGCAGCAGCAGGCAGCCGATGAGCAGGGCGCTGAAGGAACACGCCACGATCACGGCCGCCTTCAGGGTAGGCAGGTCGCGGAGCAGGGTGGAGATGCGTGTCACCAAGGCGTCGCCGCTGCTGTTGGAGCTGCCTCCACCGCCGCCCGCTGCCCCAGCCTCAGTCCGGGTGGAGTTCCCGGGCCCCGGGCCCGGGGACGGCCGCGACTCGCGCTCGGGTTTGGGCTGCGGCGCCGGCGCGGACTCGGCTGTGCGGGCGCGGGCGGCGGGCGCGGCCAGGAGCACGAGCAGCAGCAGCGGCAGGAGCGGCGCGGGCGGCGGCGCGGCACGCATGGCGCGGGGCGGGCAGGGCGCGCGCGGCTGAGCCCCGGGTTCCGCACCAGCGGGGAGGCCTGCACCGGGGGCTGTGCGGCAGAGGCGGCTGCGCGGTGCTTGGCAGGAAGCTGCGGCGCCCGGAAGAGCCCGCGCCACCGCCACCAACACGTTGCACCGAGTCATTCGACGGGCCCCGGCCCCACGTGGGCGGGGCAGGCCACCGGGCCCGGGTCGGGGCTGCGCTCCGCGCGCCGTGGCCTCGGTTCCCTGAGACGTGGGACCCAGTGTACAAGTAGTAACTGCCAGGATCACTCTTGGGCAGGCGCTGTGCTACACAATTCGCACATTTGTTTCATTCAATTCCACAATCCCCTTTGTAGACAGGTGTTAACATTGCATAGTTGATTTAGCACCCAGAGAGCTAGCTCACAGCAACCCAGATTGTGTACAACTAAGAATCAAAGACTATGGGATCTGGAGTTAAATTCCCACTTTACAGATGGGAAACTGAAGCCTCCGGATTGAAGTGCTAGCCTCACATCTATGCATTGTATACATTTCAATATCCCCCCAATTTCCTTCTCTCAAAAGAGGTTTCTTATGGCTTTAAATTTCTCATTTTGCATCTCTGCCTATAAACTGCATTGGGATGTGAATTTCTGCAGTCATACCTTTGCTGTGGAAGGGCAGCTGTTGTGTCTTCATGCCAGGCTCAAGTTTCAGACCCTAGGAAGTAATTGACTTACTGCCCTGGTTTGTAAGTTAAATGATCCTCAAGTGGAAGAAGAAAATTATGGAGGTTCTAGTTGGAGGCCAAGAAGTGGGAATTAATGGAGCACTAGAGCTTCCCCTGGGGCCTCTGGGTTCCCCTTTTACCCTGAGAATGGATCCTGGCAGGAAGCTCTCCCACTGGTAGATAAACAGATAAATACATATTATTAGGACCCAGTGACCTTAACCAACTCACTTCTGGTCCTGCTAGAGAAAAAGATAAATATAGTACAGTGTATTAGTTGTCTATTTTTGCATAACAAATTACCCCCCAAATGTAGCAGCTTAAAACAACACATTTGTTATTTCACAGTCTATGGGTCAAGAAGCTAAGCCCAGTTCAGCTGGGTCCTCTGCTTTGGGGATCTCTCACAAAGGCACAACCAAGCTCTTCTGGGGAAGGATCTGCTTCCATACTGGCCGTTAGTCAGGTCCCCAGTGGCAGTGGGCCAGAGGGTTCCCTCAGTTCCTTGCCACTTAGGGAAAGTGGGCCTTTCCAACTTAGGGATTTGATTCATCAAAGTGTGCAAGCCAAGATGGTGGTAGATTCTGTTAGCAAGATAGAAGTCACTATCTTATGAAACCTAATCACAATGGTGACATTCCCAGGCCTCTGCCAGATTCTTTTGGTTAGAAGCAAGTCACAAAGTTAGTCCACACTCAAAGAGAGGAAATAACACAATGGTGTGAACATCAGGAAGCAGATATCTTTGGGGGCAACTTAGAAGCTGCCTGCTACACACAATGTGATACATTTTGATTTGGGGGGATGAACAACAATCAGATTATCAGAAGTCATCACCCAAGAGGTACTATTTGAAATGCATTTTGAATATGCAAGCAGCCCCAGTGATGCGAGGTATGGATGAGTCCCATGAATTAGTTCTCTTAAAACTCTGAAATATCATCTCATGGTATGTTAAAAATGTTGCCTTAGTAGAAAGTCAGCATTATCATATCATTATGATAGAATATATAAGAGAAATTTTTTAAAGAACCACCTCTGATGTCCAAGATTTTGGAGCACTGTTCTCTAAGACATAAACCTTGGAAGTCAAAATCTCGTATTTTTGTGTGATTACTTGCAGGAATTCCTGTGAGATAGAGCAAAGAGGTCCTGGGTTAGGGTTTTAGAGCCTGTTGGCCAAGATGAAAAATTTGATCACTAAGTGGCCTTGGCCAAGGACTTAACCACTGAATATAACTTTTATAATATTTAAAATAGGGACAATAATACCAAGCTCAGTAAGGTCACCAGGAACATTCACAATAAGGGAGAAAATATTAGTGCCCTTTCACTACTCTTGCCACAGTTCATGGGCTGGTGTGGATTTGTTTGATTGTTTAACATTGACTTAATATCAAGAAGGTAGAAAGCACAAATGAAAAATTTTACAGTAAAGTGAAACTTCAGAATATTTAATTATTTCTGGTTATTTGCTTACTTATACATGGCCCTCAACTAGAGTTCCTTAAACATTTTCATTCAACTAACCATAAACAATCACGTTTCTTTCTTTTTTTTAAATACATGTATTTTATTAATATTCATTACATTATTTCCCCCACCACCCACCCCTCAGTGGTAAGACAGAATTGATTTACAGAAAAGAATACAGAAAACACTAAAGCTCCTGGTAGAAGGAGAGAATTCAAGTGGGGAGAGAGAAGCTCTCTCCGTTCCTCTCCCGGTCTTTCCCCGTCTCCTCCTCTAGGCCTCTAGCCTCAGGGTATATATAGGTGTATGGGTTCCTTGGCCAGGAAACGAATGAATACAGTCCCTTC
>CAUYRH010030893.1:0-10510 GCA_963574655.1 Perodicticus potto
GACAGAGTCTCACTTTGTCACCCTCTCACAGCAACCTCCAACCTCTTGGCTTAGGTGATTCTCTTGCCTCAGCCTCTCGAGTAGCTGGGACTATAGGCGCCCACCACAACGCCCGGCTATTTTTTGTTGCACTTTGGCCAGGGCCGGGTTCAAACCCTCCACCCTTGGTATATGGGACCAGTGCCTACCCGCTGAGCCACAGGCACTGGTTTCCTTTTTTTTTTTTTTTTTTGTAGAGACAGAGTCTTACTTTATCGCTATCAGTGGAGTGCTGTGGCATCACACAGCTCACAGCAACCTCCAACTCCTGGGCTTAGGCCATTCTCTTGTCTCAGCCTCCTGAGTAGTAGGACTACAAGTGCCCACCACAACGCCCAGCTAGTTTTCTGTTTTGCAGTTCGGCCGAGGCTGGGTTTGAACCCTCCACCTTTGGTATATGGGGCCGACACCCTACTCAATGAGCCATAGGCGCCACCCCCTTTTTTTTTTTTTTAATACTCAAACATGACACTGTTATATTGCTTTGCTGTGATTCTTCCATTCAGAAAACAAGACCCATCTTTTAGTTGTTGTTCTCTTCCCTTATCTCAGTTTAGAGATAAGGTGATAAAGGCTCAATTTATAGAATTTATTACAACATTACCTTTTCAATAATACATTGCAATTTAGTTTTCATAAACCCTGAAATTAGGGGTTACATGCATACTTTTTTTTTTTTTTTTGAGACAGAGCCTCAAGCTGTCACCCTGGGAGTTTGAGCCCAGGAGTTTGAAGTGGCTGTGAGCTAGTCTGAGGCCATGGTACTCTAGCCTGGGCACCAGAGTGAGACTCTATCTAAAAAAAAAAAAATCACTATAAGCAAACAAAAAAGCATTGTCTAGTATAATTGTTAGATCAGGTGAAGGAATGAGAAATTCCTGAAGATCTTTGTTTCGGGAGGGCTGCCCAGGCTAGAGTACCATGGCCTCAGACTAGCTCACAGCAACTTCAAACTCCTGGGCTCAAACTCCCAAGACGACAGCTTGAGGCTTTGTCTCAAAAAAAAAAAAAAAAAAAAAAAAAGGATGTGCATGTAATTCCTGATTTCAGGGTTTATGAAAATTAAATTGCAATGTATTATTTATGTTGTAATAAATTCTATAAATTTGTTGTTTGGCAGGCCCGGGCTGGATTCGAACCCACCAGCTCTGGTGTATGTGGCTGGCATCTTAGCTGCTTAAGCTACAGGCGCCGAGCCACATGCATACTTTTAAAAATAAATGACATTGGGCGGCACCTGTGGCTCATTGAGCCTACTCAGTGAGAGTGGCTTGTGCCTGTGTCCTAGCTACTTAGGCAGCTGAGACAAGAGAATCTCTTGAGCCCAAGAAACTGAGATTGCTGTAAGCTATGATGCCATGGCTCTTACCCAGGAGAACAAAGTAAGACTCTGTCTCCAAAAAAAAAAAAAAAAATGGAGAGAGAGACATCCTCTTGCCTCAGTTTCCCAAACAGCTGGGACTACAGGCACCTGCCACAATGCGTGGTTAGATTTTTTTTCCCCCCTATTTTTAGTGCTAGGATTATAGGCATGAGCTACAACGCCCAGCCCCAAGAAGATCTCTTGAACCCAATAGTTTGAAGTTGCTGTGAGCCATGATGATGCCACCACACTCTAGTCAGGGTGAGACTCTGTCTCAAAAACAAAAAAACCAAAACAAAACAAACAAGAAAAATGCCGATATCTATTCGTCTTCCTTAAATTTTATCAAAAATCTCAAAAGAAGGCTTGGTGCCTGTGGCTCCACGGGCTAAGGCGCCAGCCACGTACACCTGAGCTGGCGGGTTCGAATCCAGCCTGGGCCCACCAAACAACAATGACAGCTGCAACCAAAAAAAAAAAAAAAAAAATGGCCAGGCGTTGTGGCGGGTGCCTGTAGTCCCAGCTATTTGGGAGGAGGAGGCAGGAGACTCGCTTGAGCCCAGGAATTGGAGGTTGCTGTGAGCTGTGACGCCACAGCACTCTATCCAGGGTGACAGCTTGAGGTTCTGTCTCAAAAAAAAAAAAAATATTGCTTCTAATCGTCCATTTCCCAACATTTTTATTACCTAAGCATACTCTTGCCCATCCTCTTTATTTTATTTATTTATTTATTATTATTATTTTTTTTTCAATAGAGAAAGAGTCTCACGTTATCGCCCTTGGTGGAGTGCTGAGGCATCACACAGCTCACAGCAACCTCCAACTCCTGGGCTTAGGTGATTCTCTTGCCTCAACCTCTCGAGCAGCTGGGATTACAGGAGCCCGCCACAACGCCCAGCTATTTTTCTGTTTTTGCAGTTCGGCCGAGGCTGGGTTTGGACCCGCCACCTTAGGTACATGGGGCCAGCGCCCTACTTGATGAGCCACAGGCGCCGCCCATTTATTTATTTATTTTTGAGACAGAGTCTCACTATGTCGCCCTGAGTAGAGTGCCCTGGTGTCACAGCTCACAGCAACCTCACACTCTTGGTTTTAAGTGATTCTCTTGCCTCAGCCTCCCAAGTAGCTGGGACTACAGGTGCCCGCCACAACGCAAGGCTATTTTTTTGTTGTAGTTGTCCTTGTGGTTTAACTGGCCAGGCCGGGTTCAAACCCTTGAGCCTGGGTGTATGTGGCCAGCGCCCTACCCACTGAGCAACGGGTACTGCCCCTTGCCCATTCTCTTTAAATACTAATTCTCTTTTTTCAGATTTATTCTCACTCTTACCCTGTGCCTGTTTTTACCTCCTTTACCTTTATCGTTGGGCATGGCAGTGACAGAGGCCGAGGAGGACCTGTGACTCCTTTCTAGTTGCTACCACTCAGCAGAACCTGATCAATTAAGCAGTTGCAAGTTGAGTGCACACAAGATTCTAGTAATTCTTTTCCTTTTCTTTCTTTCTTTTTGAGACAGAGTTTCATTTTGTCACCCTCGGTAGAGTGCTGTGGCATCAGCCTAGGTCCCAGCAACCGCAAGTTCTTGGGCTCATGCGATCCTCTTGCTTCAGCCTCCCTAGTAGCTAGAACAGCCACCACAAGGCCCAGCTAAAATTTTTCTATTTTAGCAGAGACAGAGTCTCACTCTTGCTCAGGCTGGTCTGGAACGCCTGAGCTCAAGGGATCCTCCCGCCTCAGAACCCCAGAGAGCTAGGATTACAGGTATGAGCCACCATACCTGGCTGAATTATTTCATTTGCTCTTTCAACGGCCAGATGAAAATGTGTATATTACATGAAAGGGTTCAACATTATTATTGTTCCCAGGTAACAACTGAGGAAACGGAGGCTGAAGGATGTAGATTTTTCCCAGTCACTCAGTTCTGAGTCCAGAGGCTGAGAATAGACCACTAAAGCAGGTTGGGGCTCTTTAAGCCCCTTCGAACACTGAGTCCACGATTCCATGCGCAGATCTTTCCCTTTTGGAGGCCCAGGAGGGCCCTGCTCTCTTGGGCACCGGATCCCTGGAAGGGCAGTACTGTGCCCACAGGGGACTGAGGAGATGACAGCCTGGCATTTGAGACAGGAATTTCGCACCTTCTCAGACCTAGACTGCAGGTGGAGGGTGTCTGGCCAGAGAGCTCCCTCCTGCTGAGGCTAAGAAGGATCCTCCTACTGTGGGGACAGTAGCTCCTTCTCCTGGCCTGGCCACCTGTTCCCAGCCCCATGCTCCGCACCTCTCCATCTCATCTCTGGAATGCTAAATCCCAAACTGCTGGAGCTGGCTGGGTATTATTAATAACTCGACTCTGGACTCTGACGTCTGTACTGATAAGAAAGGCATTCCCTACTGTCAGCCAGGACATTTGCACGCCCTCTCAGACATCTCTCCAAGCCCCTGCAGAGAATGAGAATGAGAGAATAATAATAGTAGCCATAGTTTTCCCCATTTTGAGTGCTTTAGGGGGCCGAGAGTGATTACAAATGTTTCACCCACATTGTTGGATTTAATCCTACAGCCAGCCCTTTGGGTGCTTTTAGTATCTCCATTTATTTTTATTTATTCATTTATTTATTTATTTATTTATTTATTGTGGGTTTTGGCCAGGGCCGGGTTTGAACTCGCCACCTTTGGCATATGGGGCCGGCGCCCTACACAATGAGCCACGGGCGCCGCCCATATTTTTTTATTTTTTTGGACACAGAGTCTCACTTTGTCGCCCTCAGTAGAGTGCCATGGTGTAACAGCTCACACCAATCTCAAACTCTTGGGCTTAAGCGATCGATTCTTTGCCTCAGCCTCCCAAGTAGCTGGGACTACAAGTGCCTGCCACAATGCCCAGCTATTTTTAGACGCGAGGTCTCGCTCTGGCTCAAGCTGGTCTCAAGCTTGTGAGCTCAGGCAATCCACCTGTCTTGGCCTCCCAAAGTGCTAGGATTACAGGCGTGAACCACCGAGCTCTGCCAGTATCTCCGTTTTAGAAACAGGGAAACTGAGGCTCATGGGAGGTTCAGTAACTTGCCCCAGGCACATGGCAAGTGAGCAGTGGAGCAAAACTCAAGTCCTGTGTGCCCGCAGCACCACGCCCTTTCTTGTCACTTGTGTGTGGTGAGAGCTAATGAAAGGTATCCTGCTCTGGCTGGCACACGGTAAGCACAGGACAGCCTGGTTTCTTTAACTTCCAGGAACACAGTTGACAGGGATGGGGCAGAGAGGGAGGGAAGGAGATTCCAGGAAGCTGTCTTTTGGGAAGATGGACAGCAGGACAGCCAAGGAATCATACAGCCCCAGGGGGAAGGGACACGGCCAGCCTGGGAGAGGGGCCTTCCCCAGGCTTTTGGAGTGAGGAATTGGGTAATGAGAGGATCTGTTCCTGCCCAAGGAAAACACAGCTGTACTTGGAACAGGCTGGGCCTTTCTGCCTCTGCTCACCTCTCCTCTTCTGGGTCCCGAGTCTCCACCCCTTGCTCATCTCTTCACCCTTTGAAGCGCTTGCCTATTTAAAGTCTCCCAGGAGACCAAGTCAATTGCAGGGAGAACAGAGAGGCTCATTTGTCCAGGACCTCAGGTCACCAAGGCCTCAAATTTAGGCTCTTGACTTTCGATTCTGATGGTGTGGCTCCTTCAGGCTCTGGAGCCACACTGCTGCTGGGCCACCTTCCCAGGGCTGCCACTCCATGTTGTCGGACAGGTTCCTTAACCTCACTCTGTGCTTGTTTGCCCATCTGTAAAATGGAGATAAATACCTACTTTACAGAGTTGTTGTCAAAATGAAATGAGTCGATAAATGGAAAGTGTACATTTCTGTAAGTGCGAAGCCTGGCACAGAAGAAGCACTCAGTCAGCATTAGTTGCTGTTTCCAAGTGAAGTTACACAGAACCATGGATAAAATGGGCAGAAAACATCCATCAAAGAAATTTTTAACCACGATCTCCGATAATCTCACCACTCAACACAACCACCAAGACCATTTTTCTCTATTTCCCCCAATTTTTTCCCCTGTTCGTCATATGTACAACATTGTAATCTTAGTTCACTTAGAAGTTGGGTAACTTTGGTCCTTTGTTTATTAACATTTTATCTTAAGCATTCTCTACAATCGTTCATTATGTTTTTACTGAGGGTTTACGGAGTGCTGAGCATGTGTGGCTTTGGGTACACAGCAGCCAGCAGAACAAAGCCTTTTTCTACAGTTGCTAACATTCTCATGGGGCATTGCCACAAAGCCTTAGAACTCATTCTCGGGTGGCGCCTGTGGCTCAAAGGAGTAGGGCGCCGGCCCCATATGCCGGAGGTGACGGGTTCAAACCCAGCCCTGGCCAAAAACTGCAAAAAAAAAGAACTCATTCTCTTAAATTGAGGTCTAATTTTCATATAGTAGATCACATAAATGTGAAGTGCACTGCTGAATACATTTTTATGTATATAGTCACACATGTAACCATTATCCAGATCAAGATAGAGAACATTCCACTGCTCCAGAAGATTCCCTCACCATCCCAGTCAATAAACACCCCCCCCCTCAGGTAACCTCTGGCTTCTATCAACATAGATTAGTTTCATCAGTTTAAGAATGAGATCTGCTCTTTTGAGAATACCCACTTTTTTTTTTTTTTTTGAGACAAAGTCTTACTCTGTCGCCCTCAGTAGATAAGCATCACAGCTCACAGCAATCTCCAACTCTTGGGCTTAAGCGATTCTCTTGCCTCAGCTTCCTGAGTAGCTGGGACTACAGGTGCCTGCCACATGTCCAGCTATTTTTGTTGCAGTTGCCACTGCTGTTTTAGCTGGCCAGGGCCGGGTTCAAACCCACCACCCTCGATATATGGGGCTAGCGCTCTACCCATTGAGCCACAGGCACCGCCCTGAGAATACCCACTTTTTTATTTTTTATAAAGGGTGGGAGGTTTTTTTTGTTTTGTTTTGTTTTTTAAGAGACAAAGTCTCATTTTGTCGCCCTCAGTAGAGTGCGTGGCGTCACAGCTCACAGCAACCTGCAACTCCTGGGCCTAGGTGATTCTCTTGCCTCAGCCTCCTGAGTAGCTGGGACCACAGGCACCTGCCACAACGCCCCGCTATTTTTTGTTGCAGTTTGGCCGGGGCTGGGTTTGAACCTGCCACCCTTGGTATATGGGGCCAGCGCCCTTACTCACTGAGCCACAGGCGCCACACTGAGAATACCCACTTTTCTAACAGCTATAGAATATTCCGTCCAATGGATGTATTGTTGGACTGATATTTTGCTTTCAATTACTCACTGTCATCAATAATGCTACATTGAATGTCATATTTTAAAATTATTTCCTTAACTGGACTCTCAGAAATGGGACTGATTATTGAAAGGGTTCTTCATAAATACTGACAATTTGCTTTCCTAAAAGGTTGTACAGGCCAGGCGTGGTGGCTCACTCTTATAATCCCAGCACTCTGGGAGGTGGAGGCAGGAGAATCACCTGAGCTCAGGAGTTCAAGATCAGCCTGAGCAAAAGCAAGACCCTGTCTTGATGAAAAATAGAAAAACTAGGCTCAGCGTCAGTAGCCCAAGCTGCTAAGGCGCCAGCCACATATAACAGAGCGGGCAGGTTTGAATCCAGCCTGGGCCTGCCAAACAACGACAACTACACTAAAAAATAGCTCGGCATTGTGGCGGGCGCCTGTAGTCCCAGCTACTTGGGAGGCTGAGGCAAGAGAATCACTTAAGCCTAGGAATTGGAGGTTGCAGTGAGCTGTGACGCCACAGCAGTCTACCCAGGTGACAGCTTGAGGCTGTGTCTCAAAAAAAAAAAAAAAAAAAGAAAAGAAAAGAAAAGAAAAAAGAAAAATAGATAAACTAGCTGGGATTGGTGGCAGGTGCCTGTAGTCCCAGCTACTCTGGAGGCTGAGGCAAGAGGATCACTTGAGTCCAAGAGTTTGAGGCTGCTGTGAGCTATGATGCCACAGCACTCTACCAAGGGTGACTAAGTAAGAATCTGTCTCAAAAAAAAAAAAAAAAAAGATTTTACACCACCCCAGGTAGTGCATGGATGTGCCAGCCCAGTGGGAAGTGCCAGCTATGGGCACATATCATAACTGTGGAGGCCAGCACAACTCAACCATCCACTTCTTAACCCTGTTGTAGCTTGATACATGGCATATACAGTGATATAGAAGGGTGTCTCAATGAAAAGTCCGAACTGTGGGAGAAGGCCCCATGAGACAGGGCTGCTCTTAGTAAAGTCACCCTAACAGGGAGTTTGGGACTCAATTTTCTTTCTTTCTTTTTTTTTTTTAAAGTAGAATTTCTGTATCATATGGTAATTTTTGCATAGTTTTTTTTTTTAATTTCAGTTTTTGGCGTTGGCCTGGTTTGAACCTGCCACCTCTGGTATATGGGGCTGGCGCCCTACTCCTTGAGCCACAGGCGCCACCCGGGACTCAATTTTCAACGTCGGAACTCTTAAGGTTTTGCAGCAAACTAAAAGGAGATCCACCTTTCACTGACGAACTGACAATAACCAAGCAGTGGAGTCTGATTCAGTCATAAAACAGATACCAGTCCATGAGTTTACAAAAATAAAAATTTTAACTGTCAAATAAGCAAGAGTGTGTCCTATTAGGACTCGTGTGTCCTATTAGAAGGCTACAGGAGGCTGGTTGCTGTGGCTCTCGCCCGCAATCGTAGCACTCTGGGAGACCGAGGCAGGTGGATCACCTGAGCTCAGGAGTTTAAGACCAACCTGAGCAAAGTGAGACCCCCTCTCTAAAATCAGTAAAAATAGCCCGGCATTTTGCCGAGCACCTGTAGTCCCATCTACTTGGGAGGCTGAGAAAAGAGGATCGCTTGAGGCTTGAGTCCAACAGTTTCAGGTTGTTGTGAGCTGTGACGCTACAGCACTCTACCGGGGCGACGAAGTGAGACTGTCTTAAAAAGTGGGAGGCAGGCGAGCAGACAAGGAAGGGTTTCCCCTCTTTTTGCCCTTCCACCTTCTGCCACGTGAGGGCACACTAGCAAGGCACAATGTTGGAAGCTGAGCCCGCCAGCTTTTTTAACAGAGGGCATTCTAGCCTGGGCGACAGAGTAACACTCTGTCTCCAAAATAATAATAAAAATTAAATATGTAAATAAAGGTATGTCTCACTTTAATCTTTAAGTCTCAATTTGTATTTTTCTTCTTTATTTTTTTATTTACATTTTTTCTTTTTCCAGAATGCATAATTGGAATAGCTTATTTATTTATTTATTTTTGAGACAGAGCCTCAAGCTATCACCCTGGGTAGAGTGCCCTGGCATCACAGCTCAACTGTGATGGAGCAACCTCCAACTCCTAGACTCAAGCAAGTCTCCTGCCTCCGCCTCCCAAGTAGCTGGGACTACAGGCACCCGCCACAACGCCCGGCTATTTTTTTGGTTGCAGCCGTCATTGTTATTTGGCGGGCCCGGGTTGGATTCGAACCCGGCAGCTTAGGTGTATGTGGCTGACGCCTTAGCCACTTGAGCCACAGGCGCTGAGCCTGGAATAGCTTATTTTTTAATTGACAAATAAAATTATATATATTCATGGCACACAACACGATACTTTGAAATATGTATACATTATGCAATGGCTTACTTCAACTTGTGACGTAAATACGCCCTCCTCTTACAAACTTTCTTAGCCCTCACAGAAGAAGAGTCGAGATTCAGCTCCTCTGGCCCTAGTGTCATTGTATTGGCTTGCCTTATTGATGTGTCTGCCTACCTTACTAGATGAGGTCCGTGAGGACAGGGACATTTCTCCTTGTTCTCTGCTTTTCCTTAGGATCTAGCATAGTTTCTTCCACATAGTAAGAGACTGTTGACTTAATGAATAAAGTGTCACCACGTGCCAGGCCCTAGGTGACTCCTCAGAAGGGGTATGTGTACTGACACTCATTAGCTGCCTCCAGCCTCTGGATCTAAGCCAGTCAGTGAGCCCCATCCTCTAGGATGCAGAACTTGGTCAAGGAGCAGCCCACAATCCCAGCCCCCAGCCAATCAGGTCCAATAAGATTCCATTTCAAGACTATTGTTTGAGGAATGGAGAAGCTGCAAACACCGCGAGGGTGAATCCTCAGGAGCACAGGTGACTACTTGGGCCCATGAAGGGAGCTAGCCTTAAGACAAAATCAACTTCGTGTGAAGCAGAACAGAAAACAATGAGTCTTTGGTGACATACAAGCTGTGAAGCTAGCCCTCCCATTTCCATGCTTCTCAGGCATGTGTTCCTATCCTTCTTTCAAGTCAGGTTGAGTTTAGTTTCTGCCCTTGCAACATGAACCATGCAGAAGAGGAAAGACGGGTTGGAGGAAGCCCAGGTTTCAACACCTCAGAACTTGGGGAGTGGGGTGAATCTTCAGTTTGAGATGCCCTTGGGAGCTGTCTTTGTGGCCCTCAACCCTCCACCCACCATGGTTTTCAGATGGGAACATGCCCAGCAGCTCTTGGACTCAGGGGCAGGAGATACGGACCTGGGTCTTAATTACCAGCCGCTTCATCTGTTCTCAGTCCTCACCAAGGAGACAACTGGAACCATCCAAAGACAAAACAGGTACAGTTATACTTAGCACATGACCTTCTTGGGCCTCTACATCACTTGTCTCAGGGGCTGGATCAGAAATAAACATTTCAGCCTTCTTGATACAAGCATAGTAAGGTGAAGAATCACAGTGTCAGAATTGGAAGGATCCTTAAAAAGGAGCTGGTCTTGATGGCAGCCACCATTATCCTAAATAACCATTACATACAGGGTGCTGTTAGATAGGCCCTGGTGGGGACAGGTGAGCACATGTACTGCCATCTGGAGTTGTTTATTCATGTCCAGGGCCTTCTGTTATGAATAAAGTTAAGAGGCCAATGCTCTAAGGATCATGGTGCCAGGGCAGCCTCCCAGGAGGATGGCAGGCAGGGAGGCTGGGAACAGGGCCTTGTGGCAACAACTTACAAACTTCCTGTGTTCTGGGAAGATCACGGGGTGTTCTGCCAAGACTTATATCAGCTGCAAGGCATCCAGCCTTCGTGGCCTCCGAGAGCAAAAATATACCCTGCTCCTCTGATAGCTCCAACACTGATATTT
>CAUYRH010030894.1:0-37141 GCA_963574655.1 Perodicticus potto
AAAAAAAAAAATATATATATATATATAGCCAGTCACTGTGGCTGGTGCATTTACTCCCAGATACTGGGGAGACTGAGGCATGAAGATCCCCTGAACACAGAAGTTTGAGGTTGCTGTGAGCTATGATGCCATTGTGCTCTACCAAAGATTACAAAAGTGAGACTCTGTCTCAAAAAAACAAAACAAAACAAAAATATATAAATATAACATATACATATATATTCATGTTAAATGAAAGGGAACTAATGGGTGGGAATTAATAATAATAAGAGAAGGTTTAGTAAAATTGTGTGATGCAAAATAATACACAAATTTTATTTTATTCTATATACAGTCAACAAAATAAAATGAAAATAAGCTTTCCACGTAACATTAATATCCGATTTAGACATAAATCTAAATCTAAAATATGTATAAGACTTAAAAGGAAAAGAAATGCTATGAAACCTTACGAAGAGACCTTTCAAAAGCCTGTGTAAGGAGTGCTATCTGCATCTTCATAGTTGGAGGCAACAATATTGCAAAGATATTTTTCTTTGCAAATTGGTAATTTCAATAAACACAACACCAGCTTTTCTAAAATGGAAACTGAGAAGTTAAGTTAAAAAATTCTGTGGTACTTTACTAAGAAGAATGTGGTTAATACACATTCTATCCAGGTTACTAAAAAGATGTAAAGTCTTCATCTTTCTTAATGGCTGAATAATATTCCATGATATACATATATCACACAAGAATGGAGAAGCAAGAATCCAATGTACTCAATTCCAATATGAAGCTAGTAGATGATCTAATACACTCCAACATAAGAGAAAAACTCAAATCCGTTTAAGGTGGGGGTGGTGGGAGAACAAGGGAACAGGGCTGGGGGGCGGGCAGGGGGATGGGGTTTATGGCGTGTGGCACATCTCTTGGGGCCTGACACAACTACAAGAGGGACCTTGTCCTACAAATGCAAACAGTGTAACCTAATTCGTTGTAACTTCAATGAACTTGAAACAATAAAATGGAGAAATTCTGTGGTAATACAAAGAAGAACAAAGAAATTTTGAAGAAGAGAGGATATGGTTCCTCTTCTGGACATCAATATTTATTATAAATGCAGTAAATGATACTGACATGAAGTTAAATAGAAACTAGAATAAAATAGAGAAGACAAGCATATCTGTAGAGATATTTGATACATGACAAAGTGGCATTACAGGCTCTTTTCAGTAAAATACAGAAGTGTAGCACACAGTAACAAATTGGCACTATTTTGTAAATTTGAAGTTATAAATATCCTGTAAATCCACTATTCTCTGGCTAGCCATACATATGAGAGAAGTTTTATACTCAGAAATTTATATATGGACAGGGAATTTCTAGCGGCATGTTTATAATAGATCCAAATGAGATCTAAAAGTCAAAGTCCAAATAAATACTTGTATATTCATGTAAGAGAATAAAAATTAGGTAAAGCTACTTGAATCAGCATTTATGGAACATGAAAAATAATAATTAAAGAAATAATATCTTACAAATAGATATTTTATGATTCCCTTCGCAGAAAGCTGAAGAACTAAATTAAATTATAAACGGGAGTGATGATTTTAAAAGATTTTTCTCTTTTTAGTAGAGAGAGGGTCTCACTTTTGCTCAGGCTGGTCTCGAGCTCATGAGCTCAAGTAATCCACTCACTTCAGCCTCTCAGAATGCTAGGATCATAGCTGTGCCCGGCCAGTTAAAATAATCGTAAAATGACTGTATTATTTTAATATAAATTCATATTCAAAATAAGAAACAGAAAGTTGTTTTCTATTTTGTTTGAGGCAAATCTCCATTATCTATTTCATTTGGGTCTCTTTTTTTGGTGGTTATCTGGCTTGAAATTGCACCTTGCAGGCTGGGATGGGTGGCTCATGCCTGTAATCCCAGCACTTTGGGAGGCCGAGGTAGGCTGATCACCTGAACTCACAAGTTCAAGACCAGCTTGAGCTAGAGCAACACTCCATCTCTAAAAATAGCCAGGCATTGTGGTGGGTGCCTGTAGTCCCAGCTACTTGGCAAGCTGAGGCAAGATGATGGCTTAAACCCAAGAGTTAGAGGTTTCTGTGAGCTATGACCCCAGGGCACTCTACTGTGGGATGACAAAGTGAGACTCTGTCTCAAAAAAAAAAAAAAATAGACAAAAATTGCTCAGTGCCCATATCTCAGTGGTTAGGGTGCTGGCCACATACACTGAAGTGGGTAGGTTCAAACCCAGCCCTGGCCTGTTAAACAATGACAACAACAAAAATAGCCAGTGTTGTGGCAGGCACCCGTAGTTGGCTCAGTGTCTATAGCTCAGTGAGTAGGCTCAGTCTATAGCCCCAGCCACACACACTAAATCCTGTGGGTTTGTGCCTGGCCCAGTCCTGCTAACCAACAATTAAAACTGCAACCAAAAAAATAGCTGGGCATTGTAGGGGGGGGTCCCTGTAATCCCAGCTAGGTGGGGGGCTGAGGCAAGTGAATCGCTTAAGCCCAAGAGTTTCAGGTTGCTGTGAGCTGTGATGCCATATCACTGTACCGAGGGTGATGTGAGATTCTGTCTCAAAAAAAAAAAAAAAAAAAAAAGGAAAAGAAAAGAATAAGGAATTGCACCTTGCTAAGGAGATCTGAAGAGAAACAAATAGCTGACTTTCGTAACTTAATCCTGCATATTTTAGGAGGTGAAAGTGTTCTAATTTACCCCACATGATGAAAGAAAGTTTGAAGTAGATCTAAGTTATATAAAGGAGGTAATAAGGAGAGCCAGACAGAATTTGGGAAGAAAATAAATAAAATGTAGAAAATGATTTCTTGAATGAGAAACAGCATGCTGTGAACTGCAGTGTTTCTGCCCCCCACCCAAATTTATATATTGACATATAACCCCTATAGTATTTGGAGACAGGACCTTTGGGAGGGAATTGGGTTTGGATGAGATCACAAGGGTGGGGTCCAGCATGGGATTAGTAGTCTTATAAGGAGAAATACTAAGGCCAGGCGTGGTGGCTCATGCCTGTAATCCTAGCACTCTGGGAGGCCGAGGCCAGTAGATTACTTTAGCTCACGAGCCTCAGCAAAAGTGAGACCCCCATCTCTACTAAAAATAGAAAAACTGAGGCAAGACGATCGCTTGAGCTTAAGAGTTGGAGGTTGCTGTGAACTATGACACCATGACACTCTGGCACTCTACCCAGGGTGACAGCTAAGATACGTCAAACCGTTTGATGAAAATATTTCAGATTGTACATGAAACCAGCACATTGTACCCCTTGATTGCACTAATGGACTCACCTATGATTCAACAATAAAAAAAAGAAAGAAAAAAAAAAACTTACAGTGAAATTAAAAAGAAAAATAAAAGACTTTGTCTCAATAAAAAGAAGAAACACCAGGGAGTTTGTCCTTGTTCTCTCTGCCATGGTAAGAACACAGTAAGAGGGTGGCCATTTGAAAGCCAGGAGACCGTCTGCACCGAACCCCAACCATGCTGGCCCCTGG
Source organism: Perodicticus potto (assembly GCA_963574655.1). Taxonomy (NCBI): domain Eukaryota; kingdom Metazoa; phylum Chordata; class Mammalia; order Primates; family Lorisidae; genus Perodicticus; species Perodicticus potto. The sequence continues at coordinate 3,511 of CAUYRH010030894.1, forward strand.
TCCCTACGTCCAGCCTCCAGAGCTCTGTCCAGACTGCCTAGTAGAGGTGTTTCCTTACGACTGCCCAAACTGACTAATGCAGAGTAGATAGCTAGTGATACATCGAGAGAAAGAATGTGGAGATTTACCAGTGTGACAGATACTTGAGAAAAATTTTATTTGAGGACAGGTGGAATTTTTCTCTTCTAATTTATATAAAAAGCAAAGCAAAAGGGTAATATGTTTTCCTATACAAAAAATATTTCCATATCTCTGCCTAATAGAGCAATATGTGCTTTACATCAAAATATTTACTTCTTAGATGTATTGTTTAAAATCTGTATATCATGGTAAATCATATTTTTATCACATTTGCAGGTTGTTTTCCATGTTGGCTTCTAAAAATTAAATCTGGAAGATCATACAAATAGTTGTTAGTAAATTTATCCCTGAGAAGTAAAACTGTTTCTGAAAATTCCTTTTTCAGAAATTGTTAAGAAGATAATATAGATTTTTAAATAATACACATTTACTTACCTACTATTTTTTTACTTTCCTTTGCATTATATTTTCCTGAACTGAGTACACAAAACATTTTCAGGAACTGAGCCACAGAGAGGTTGAATTTCATGTTCAAACAAGTGCTAAGGAGTTGAATGTAATTTCTATAAATGTGAAATGTAGGCTATGTTGGCATTCACTGGCTTTAATAGACACCAAATATACCCCTGAACAGAGCAATTAATTGGAATTTCAGTCTAGACTGGGATGATAATTAGCTTTCCACAGTGTTCTCAAGACCACCCTCCCCTGAAGCTCCCAAGGGTACCTACCTCCACATGAAGGTTGCTGCCCATTTGACCTCCCCAACACTCCTGCTAACTTACATTTTCTCCCAGTGAATTCTCATTGTTTCCATGATATAAAAATATTATGATATAAATATAATGCATTGATGTATTATGAGGCTTCTGCATGGTATTGTAGAATAAAGACTTAGAATCAGTGAAATCTAATCTAAAAGCTTACTACTAATGGATTATGATAATTAGTTAACCTCGCTGAGTCTCACTTCATCTCTAAAGCAGAAAGAAATGTAGACCCTTGGGGGCTTGATTTGAGCATAACTGAAAGTACAAAATACTGTCCTATAGATAGCACAAAGGCAATAGATAAAACATGTTGCTGTTCAAATAGATGTAATCCTACTTGTGACTTGGTGATTATGCAGAAACTGCTTAATAAACACATCTTAATGATCTATTGAATCTTGTTTATTAAAATCTTCCCAATTGTACACTTAAAATTCTAAGATAATTAATGTCACAAATATGTATTGAAACAATTGATCTTCAAAATAAGTGAACTCAAAAGAAAATAACTCTTGAAGATGAATTTTCTACTTTAATAGTTTTTCATTTCTTTCTTTTGCAGCGTTCATCACATAATGTGTCCCTGAGTCATCTGATACACAGAGTTAAATCATAAAACCAGTAGCCGAATTGTTGACGATTAAGAATATGTTTAGAATCATTCATGTAGGATTACATAATACACGGCTGGTAAAAATTAACTCATCCATATAACTTTCCCCCTCTTTTGAAAGTGTAGTGGAGTATAAACAAAAGATTGAGTATTTGCCTTTATAAAATTTATAATCCTAAGATTCTGTAACAGACCTACTTCACATCTTGAGGAAGTAACTCCTATTGTAATATTTATTTAAGCAAGCTTTCTCAGGTCACTGAGTGTCAAATAAACTTAGTTAAATAAGAGTAGTGCATGTTAAAGATTTAAAAATTCCTTACCACGCATGCTGGATTAACTTTTCTACTTTTCCACTATTTCCTTTTGCTGAGAAGTTTCAGGTTCTCAGTGTAGCATGCTATAAGAATGATGATTTATGTCCCATTTTTTTCTCTGCTACAAATAACTCTGGGGCCATAGGCCATTATCTTCTCTCTTCCTAATTTATGCAATAAAAATACTTACATTTTCCTTACATAGTTTACAACAGACAATGATGTACATCTGTGTGTGTGAGACTTAAATTACAGTGAAAGGGTGCAGTATGGTCTTGGTGTATTGTTGGTATAACAGCCACATTTCTCAGACTGATGATGCATTGATGATGCTTGGTGGTCAATGATACAGTATGATCACTTTAAATCACAACCTTTATGGTTGCTAGGGGCTTATAAATTATTTAGCCCATTATGAAACTCATGTTCAGAAAAATGCAGTAGCTTGGACTAAATCAGTTGGAAAATAAGCGGAAACTGAAGACTGATGTTCCATCTTACATTTCATTTTCATTACTTTGTGCTTCTGTTTAAAAGACTCAGCCACTGCCTGTTTCAAAAATAATTCATTTTAATTATGTGAGTAAGATATTCTCCTGGAAATCCTTACGACATTGCAGATAAAGTTAAATTTTAACTTGATCGCCAAGGCGATCACACATCAATGTCTTTTGCAGAGGGTGAGCAAATTTCACATGGCGAACTCTCTGTTTGGATTAGGTGTGGCTAAAAATAATAAAAAAGAAAAAAAATGACTGGGTCTGAAGCAAAATATAAATTCTGTTCTTCTTCATATTCAAGCAGTCCAGTGTCATTCGAGGCTCTGTTCGTACTCCAAAGCATAAGGGACCTGCTCCTTTTCCTTGTTTATCCATAAGAGAGGCCTCCAATATAAGTCCAAAATGGCAGTTGGAGCTGCAATCGTTGTATTGCATTCTAGCTACAGGAAAAAAGGATTATCCCGCTCCCCACCCTTTAAGTATGTTCACTAGCAAATGCACAACATTTTCACTTGGATCCCATTGTGCACAAGTTAGTCACATGAATATTCCTAGCCACAGAGAGTGTAAAAGATGTGTTCCTTATTTCAGGTGGCTATATGTCCCGGGAAAAATGAAGGTTTTTGTTTTTATGGAAAAAGGAAGAACAGTGTCTGCCGTGGTTAAGTGTTCAGGGGCAGCAACGATCCCCCTGCCTATTCCTCTATTTTCCTGCCTGACCCAGACATCTGCTGAAAACCTCAGCCAGGAAAAATAGCCACGCTTGACAGGCAGAATATCGGGAGTTCTTCACTTATTAGTGAGTGGGGCCTAGAAATCTATTCTTCTGGTATTTTGTGTCTGACATACCTGTGGATAATTTTGATCTTCCTTGGCACTCTCATAAATGTTCATTTCCAATAATAACAGCAGCAATAAAAGTCAGTTGCAAAATACGGAATATAGTCAACAACTCACCACACAATACTATGTAAAAAATACCTCGTAAATATATGTGAAAAATAACCTTAAAGGACACACAAAATGGATGCTTTTTTTCCTTCTGTGCTGGGGGATGAGGGATAGCACATGGGACTTTAACTTTTCTGTAAAGTTCTAAAAGTTCACAAGACAAGGTGTATCTGGGAAGATGGCAGGAGTGGCGAGCAGATTTACCCCGTGGAAGTCATTCGGAATCCTACGTAGCCATTGTATCAATGGTATGTTTTGGTTGTGAGAAATAGAAACTAATTCTAACGAACTAAGTAAAAACAGGGAATTGGTTGGAAGAGAACCAAATATTACAGATTCAAAGACAAAATTGGACTAGGCTATACAGGAGGAGGTGCAGACAGTCACAGCCACTCCAGCTGTTTTTCATCATTGAGTTTAAGATTTGCCTTCTCACGAGGTTAAAGGGCGCTGGTAAAGCTTGAGGAGACATATAGATTAGCTGAGGTTTGGTAGTAAGAGTAGGCGGGTACCTTGATTCTACCAAAGCATAGACTGTGGGAAGGGCAATTACCCAAATAAAAGTTAGTGTTCTGTTATCAGTAGGGTAGGGAATCCAAGAGTGGCAAAAACAACAGGGTGTCGACAGCCATCACAGAAGGCACTTCTGTCTCATTTCTTCGACTGTAATTTTTAGGATGTTCTGTGTATGAGGGCAGGTTCTGTTTTGGTGCTAAGATTAGTGACCTTAATTATCAAAAAGGCCTTTACTTGTTATTATGTGTACTACGATGAATCACATTGTTTAACTTTTTTGTTGTTGTTCTTTTAGAATTCACTCAAGAATTGTTTGCTTTTGTTTACTGAACAATCTACTCTGTCAAACTTTTTTTGGGGTGGTGGTGGTGGGGAGCCAGAGGCATATAGGCTAGTCTTCACAAATACTGCTGCAACGCCCCGAGCAGGATGGCATTTTCCCACTACCTGGATTTGGGGTTGGTGATAGCCCTTCCTTTGGCCAAGAATATCTGACTGGAAGTGTCCTACATTGCTTCGTGGCCACGTCCTCTTTTCCCGCTGCACAATAACCACAGGTGTTTCTGACAGAGGCTGATTGGTCAGTGTCTCAGTTACTCCCTCCAACATGAAGAGCCACAGGAATCTTGCTATTACCGCCCGGCGTTATTGAGAAACTGTCTCTCCTACTTGTAAGGCTCTGAGATCCGGGCCATCTCTTACTAGCAAAACCTAACCAGTCCTGATGAACGCACTTGGAAAAACAATTCCTTGTTCAAACTTCAAAAGGAATTTCTAGCAGACTGTAGTTTTAAAATGCACCATAGGGTGGCGCCTGTGGCTCAGTGAGTAGGGCAGCGACCCTATATACAGAGGGTGGTGAGTTCAAACCTTGCCCTGGCCAAACTGCAACAAAAAAAATAGCCAGGTGTTGTGGCAGGTGCCTGTAGTCTCAGCTACTCGGGAGGCTGAAGCAAGAGAATTGCCTAAGCCCAAGAGCTGGAGATTGCTGTGAGCTGTGACATCACAGCACTCTACTGAGGGCAACTAAGTGATCCTCTGCCTCAAAAAAAAAAAAAAAAAAAAAAAAAAATTAAAGTGCACCATAAGCAGGAAGTAAGGTGGGAATATCCCAAGTGACTAGAAACATCCTCTGAGCAGTAGAAAAACAAAACTTTTTTGGAGCAAGCAGCTGCCAAAATCAATTTCCTAATTTAGAGATTTACTATGAAATCAGTGCCCAGGAAATATTGTAATATGGAAGACTCACTATTAGACATAACAGTGGATTAAAGCAGCCCTCAAATACAATTCTCTCCATTGGTACTAATTAATAGCTATTTTCCATGTATATTTAGGTATTTGAATTATTAGTTAATGCTTGTAATACAAGCCCAGGAGCTTAAAGCCAGAAAAGCGAAAGCAGACATGTTGTGATCTATTTAAAGGATCACATGTCTAGACCAACGAAATAATCAGTAGGTTACATTAATTTAATGAAACCGATGGTAATATCTTCTTAATTTTGTGAAAAGCAATCACCAGTTGCATTTTATGTAGAAACATTTCACAAATCTATCCTTTTCTTGCTATTCTTACTACCACTTCCTTCAATTTTATCAAAACTTGCTGAAATTTTATAATAGCTTCCCAATTAATCCCCCCAGTGTTGCTCTCCTAAAGGTGGTGAATATTCCTTCTGAGACATGTACTTGCCAACCTTATTTCTTTTTTCTTACACACCAACTTCTGTCAGAAGACAAGGTCCAAGCTCTGTAGGCAGCATTAAAGGCCTTCCCTGGAAGGCATCACAGGGCACGGGCTATGTGAATGAGTCCCGGAACCAGGCTGCCTAAGTGTGAACTCAGGTCCTGATCCTAGTTGATGTCTGGCCTTACTAAATATTTGCAACAATTATGTCTATAAAAACATTGACTTGTATAAATTTTACAAGATTTTTCCCTCACTCGTTGCATTTATTTTCTGACTGCTTTGCCATTACCCAAGGTTGCCTTGCAATTTCACTTCTGTGTTTGCAATTGCCAATAAATTTAAGATTGACTTTTCCTTGAATAGAATATTTTTCTCTTATGGACTCTTCTGATCCTTCATCATATCTCTATTATTGCAGTTATCACGTGGTATGCCTTGACGTTAATGTATCTGCTTACTTCTATAAGGCCACAGGCAACCTGTCTTATTTGCTATTTATTGTGCCCTGGCACATAGTAGATACAGTGAAAAAGCTTGTTGAATGTATCACTCTTGAACTTATTCTTTATTGTTTTGTTCAATGTCGTAATTGAGATCTTTGTGATACATTCCTTTTAAAATTTATTTCCAGCAAAAGTTATTTCTCTCTCAAAATCTTTTTTTTTTTTTTTTAATATTTTTTACCCTTTGGCAGATTGATAACCTGCAAATATCTTTTCCCATTCTGAAGGTTGTCTTTTTACTTTACTTGTGTCCTTAGCTATGTGTTTTCAGTTTAATTAAGTCCCACTTGTTAACTTTTGTTGTTGTGATGACAGCCGAAATCTTTGTCATAATTGTCCCTGATCATTAGCGAAATGTAAATCAAAACCACCCTGAGATATCACCTAACCCCAGTGAGAATGGCTCACATCACAAAGTCTCAAAGCTGCAGATGCTGGCATGGATGTGGAGAGAAGGAAACACTTTTAGACTGCTGGTGGGACTGAAAACTGATACAACCATTTTGGAAGGAAGTATGGAGAAACCTCAAAGAACTCAAATTAGACCTCCCATTGGATCCTGCAATCCCATTACTAGCTATCTGCTCAGAAGGAAAAGAAAATTCTTTTATCATAAAGACATTTGCCCTAGACTGTTTATTGGAGCTCAATTTACAATTGCCAAAATATGGAAACAGCCTAAATGTCCACCAACCCAGGAATGGATTAACAAGCTGTGGTATATGTACACCGTGGAATACTATTCAGCCATTAAAAAGGTGGAGACTGTACATCTTTTGTATTAACACATTCTTTTTAGTAAAACATCACAAGAATGGAGAAGCAAGGATCCTATGTACTCCATCTTAACATGAAGGCAGTAGATGATTTAATAGGAGGGTAGAATAGAGGAATGAAGGACTGGGAAAAGGGGAGGCAGGAGAGGAGTGGGAGTCATGGTGTACGGCACACCTCTTGGGGGCGGGACACAATTACAAGAAGGACTTTACCTAACAACTGCAATCAGTGTGACCTAATTCTCTGAATGAATCCCAAACAATAAAAAAGAGAAGAATAAAAGAGTTCCGAATACACCACATATGATGAGAATAGCTATTGTTCATCATTTTATGAAACTTTTGTTTAAGATGTACGTGTGTGACAGAGAGAGAGATAAAAAATGTATTTGTTACTGTAGTTCTCTGTCAAAAATTGCAAAAAGTGTAGCACTACAGCTAAGACTCTAAAAATAAAAAAAAAAACATTTCTTACTTCAGGAGGCCTATTGAACTACATTCTTTGACCTCACAAAATATAGCTCCGTGTGCTTTTACAGCTTTCATACACTCCAGTCAAGCTGAGAACTAAATCGAAGACACGCTACCTTTCATAGTAGCTTCAAAGAAAATGCCGTTCTCTGAAATTTTTTAGTGCTTCCTTTCATCAACAAAGATAACTCAGCCAACTTTCCCTTCTTGCCTTGATCATCTTCACTTATACACCTAAAATTCATGCTCTATTCCAGTAACTGTATGTGCTTAGACACCTAGTATTTTACTTTCCTTTAATAAATACATTGTTCTTAAATTATAAATGATTTATAATTTTATGGGAAGTGAGGGGGATAAGTATGTTGACTTTTATGGTATAAGAAAGAGAAGAAAATGCACCTGTAAGTGGAATTAATTGCGGCATGAATTTGGATATGAATATGCAAATTATCGATGTGGTTCCAATTATTTATAAACAAAGATGCAATAACTGCATGAAATTAACGAATCTAGCAGAACATAGTAATATATGTATATCGTTTTCATGTTATAAGGAAATTGTAGCGTGGAATAAACAAGCATAGTTGTTGGCTGCAGAGTGTTTTAAACGAACTTGTATTGAGCATATTATAACTGAAGATCTGCTTTTTACAGGACACTAACCAGTGCGGGGAAAGACCTGCAGGACAACTTCCTGAAGGCCCTGGCGCGGAGAGAAGAAGACAACCGCAACGGGAAAGTGAGCGTGAGTACCTGTGAGCACGCAGCCGAAAACGCGTGTGGCGCAAGATGGTCCATACAAAAGGCAAACTTTAACACCTTCCCTGAAAAGGAATTCCTGAGGGGTACACTGTGGCTCTTGATTATTCGTGTGTTATAGGACTAGATCTAGAAGTTTTTTAAATTTCCATTTATATCTGTAGAAGTAGCCAAATGTGGGGAAAAAATTAGGATTTAAAAATCTTTTGCGGAGAAAATACCTATGCTTGGCAGGTTGATTGCTATCTTTAACTTTGGGTTTCTCCTGGTTAAAATCTTTGCTTCTTTTCAGCCTGACCTGTTACCTGCCCCTCACTTTCCGAATTTTATGTGACTCCTAGAAGATAGTCCCCTAGGCTTCCTTAGACTCCTGTGTTAGGACATGTGATAGAAACTGCATAATAGAAAGGTGTGATTTAGAGAAATGGATTATTGGCTTGGCACCCGTAGCTCAGTGAGTAGGGTGCCAGCCACATGCACCAAAGGTGGTAGATTCGAGCCCGGCTTGGCTTGCTAAACAACAATGACAAATGTAACCAAAAAATAGCTGGGCATTGTGACAGGCACCTGTAGTCCCAGCTACTTGGGAGATTGAGGCAAGAGAATCGCTTAAGCCCAAGAGTTTGAGGTTGCTGTGAGCTGTGATGCCACTGCACTCTACCAAGGGTGACATAGTGGGACTCTGTCTAAAAAAAAAAGTGAGAGAGAAAAAGAAATGGATTATCTAAGGAGAACACACTTTTGCTTTTTAAAATTTCATGCTAGGTCAAATATGTAAAGATTGACAATATCATTTGTAGTAAAAATTTACTTCCACACTTTAATATATTTGTGCTAACAGTCTTCCTAAGTCTTAAAATCTTCCAAATCCTATATAATTAAATAAACAAATACTTCTGCTGAAACTGTAGTAAGTGATTGACTTACAAAAAATGATCAGAAATCATGCGATGAAAAATTTAGAGCAAAAGAAAATTATATGTATAAGGAGAGCTATTTTCCCAGTATTTTCTCAGTAAAAAATTTTCGTTGTCAGGTCCATTGACAATACCATGTTTAGAAAAAACTCTCAATGTATTTCAGAGGAAAAAAAGTCAGAGCTTGGTTAAATAGTGAACAGAATTAACTTGGAATGGGGGAATTTCTTGTAGGAACTAGGCTGAGAGAGATTTTTAATAGGTGAAGATGGCAATATGAGCAGAGACTAGACTTTGAAGGGCCTTGTTAAACACAATAGAAAGATTGGAATTTATCTAACTGTTAATAAAAAGAACAGCAGAAAGCTACTGTGTCACGGAAATCAATGTTCAGGAAGGAATTACAGGAATTCTTACAGGAAGGAATGAGTGACCACCAGTGATCAAGCAAGGTCAAGACTAAAAAAATGCCCCTTGTGTTTGGCTACAGGTAGCTTTTAGTTTGGTTTGGTTTGGTCTGCTTTTTAAGTATTTGACAAGAACAAGTTCCATCCATAGTAAAAGTGAAAGTCAGATTCCACAGGATTGAAAAAAAAAATGTCCATATTGGACAGCAGAACCAGCAAGCTTTAGAGCCCCCCAACTCCATGTTAACCCCAGTAGGACACTTCCTCTCAAAAATACCTTTAATCTTCTTTTCCCGTTGGTGTCTCCTTTGATGATAAACTGTAGCACCAGCCACCCATTCACTCAGAGCAGAAGCATGTCACTGCCATTCTCTCACCCATGGTGAATGACCTACTAAGTTCTCTTAAGTATGCCAAATCAATTCATCTTTCACCATTCCAATTATCATCTAACTTAATTCGAACAGCCATTAAATCCTAAATAAATGTTCATGCCAGCCTCCTAAATGATAACCCTATGCATTGTCCTGCTCACCTTCCGTTCACTTCCTAATAACTCAACACGTATTTCTTGTGCACCTGTCCAAGCTTGGCCTGGTTCTAGTTACCTACGATTTGGAGGCAGAACAGAAGGAGCTCATTGGTGGGCTGGATGTGGAATATTAAAGCAAGAGGAAATAAGAATGACTTCTAAATCTTTGGTGTGAGCAAGAGGGTGGCCGATGGTGCTATTTACTGTGACATTAGTACTGTTAAAGAACGCATATTCCAGGACTCAGTAATGAAATAGTTCTTTTTGGGCTGTATAAATTTTGTGATGCCAATTAGATATCCAAGTAGAGAAGGTGATTGGTTGATTTGGGTCTTAGGGGAGAAGTCTTGACTAGAAATAAAAATTATCAACATCTGAATGAGACTTACAAGAGTTTACTAAGCAGAAAGTAAAATTTGAAAAACAGGAAGTTCTATAACTGATTTTAGCACACTTCAACTCTCAGAGATCCAGAATGTGTGTATGAACCAGGAAAACATACTGAGAAGGAGCATATGGGAGAAAAATCAGGGAAGACCAATGCTGGAAACGCTGGGAGAAGAAAACATTCCAAACAATAATGCCCATCCCGTCAAATGCCTCTGAGGAGTCAAGTCAGATGATCTAGTAAAATGTGGATATATTATTACACATTTTAAAAATTGATATGTAGTAATTGTACAGATTTTGAGGGTACATGTGACAATTTGATCCTTGTATACAATGTGTAATGGCCAAATCAGGGTAAATGGGGGTATCCACCACCTCAAAGATTTGTTTAATTTTTTGTGGAGAAACAACTAGCCTTGAGGATTTTCACAGTAAAGTGTAGCATAGACATTGAGTGGCAGCTGGTGTGAGGCCTGGAGTCAGGGAATTTTGTTTTGCTTTGTTTTAAGATGAATAATAATAGGAATGACCCAGTAGAAAAGAGCGTATTGGTGGTATAGGGGAGTTGGAGAATAGTTGCTACAGTGAAATCCTAAAAAGGACTTCTTTTTATTTATTTATTTATCTATCTATTTATTTATTTATTTTCTTTATTAAATCATAAAAGACTTCTTTAGGGAAGATGAGATACAGAGCATCAGGAAAGGGTTTGCTTTAGATAGTGGCAGAAACTAGTCTCCCAGTCTCGCAAGAAGGGAGACAGTGCGTAGGCAAACCTGCTGAGAGGGCTGGTGGGTTTGGGTTCGGAAAGATGAACATCTCTGCTTTGAGTGTATTATTCTCTATGCATTGTTGTTTCAGTGATTTCTAGTATGTAAGTATGATTTTTTTCCTTAGAAAAGGTCTTAAATTTAACTTATTTAGTATGTGTGCTGAGTAGATGACATTCATTGGTGATTTGGAGATCAGTGATTTGCAAACTGGCATCTTATCAGACTAACAGCTTACTGACTCTTAAAAAACTGCATGGTCCAAGCAAGACAGTACAAGCAAGAATTGTACTGTACTGTATCACATTATAAGTCTTGCTTGTACTGTATCACATCATACCTGTTTAATTCTTAATGAACTGTTCACTTGTTTTTTAAAAAAACTGCATGGTCATTTATTTGGGGCTTTGAATTTATAATGTTATTGTAGAATATGTACCATTGGATCAAGGCTTCTTTTTCGAAATCTGAAAACCACACCCCAAGTGGTTTCATAGGAAACTGTTTACAACAGAATGCAACATTATTTTAGATAGATCTATTTATTCCTATCATAAGCTTACTTAAAAGACGTTTTCTAAATGGATAGGCATTTTAAAAGTAGTTCTATAAAATATACAATATTTATGACATTTGTGTCAATTTAATTCACTGTCAGCAAAACTGGCATGTGAATTTTATGAGATCCACAGCTACAAATGGCCAAATAGTCCAAACTCTCCAAGGCAAACAACTATTTCGTAAGCACTAGGTTTTTCTACAAAATGTGTGGGTGCAAAACAAACAGAGAACTTCATCCCAGAGGCACACTTGCTGTTTTTTTTTAATCTTGTTGAAAGTTCGTGCTGGACAAACTATGCTGTGGTTTTAGAACTGACATGGCTAACCTGTACGGCCTACTATGACTTGCAGTACTAATTCCATAGAGGTTTTCTAAGGGAATTTTCTTGAAATGTTTCTAGAAAATTATAAGATTAGATTGATTCCCCCATTCACAACTTTTAAATTTATTTTATATATTTATTTATTTTTTGAGACAGGGTCTGTCTTTGTTGGCTGGGCATGAGGAATGAAGTCAGGACATGATCATAGCTCACTGCAACCTCAAATTCCTAGGCTTACGCAATCCTCCTACCTCGGCCTCCTGAGTAACTAGGACTACAAGCACACACCACCATGCCTAGCTAATTTTTCTATTTTTTATAGAAACGGGATCTCTCTATGTTGCTCAAGAAAATTCCTGACCTCTAGTGATCTTCCTGCTTTAGCCTCCCAAAGTGTTAGGATAACAGGTGGAGCCACCATGACTGGCCACAAATTTAAGTTTTGTTTCTAACTTTGGTTATCCCAGATTTCAAATGCTATTTAGTACAACTGATTTTTTTTTCTAAGTGTCCTTTTTCTCCCTCTCGTCAACCAATTGCAAAATTGATGTATTAGTTTTCTCCATTTGGGCCTTGAATTTACTTTGCTGTAGAGTCAGGAGCTCTGGAAATAGCACTTCTCTATGACCCTCATCCCCATCGGCTCTCTGCCCCATAATTTCCATGTTCAATTTATAGTACTATTTACTTATTATATAACATTTATGTCATTGCCACAAACATTGCCCTGGGAAAGAATAAGGTTTTAGGAAAACTAAAACTTCATATAACTTCTACTCAAAAAATAAAAATTCTTGTAAACTATACTTCCCTTAAAACTTTTGATAGTTCCGTGGTCAGATAGTGTTGGCATGTTTTTTAGAAAAGATTTTATTGATCCAGTGGTAATCTGATTTAGTCCAAGAATCAATATAATTTCATGAAGGCCTTTTAATTTCATATATTTGTATTACATATGTGTGTGTGTGTGTGTGTGATATACAAGCACATGTATTACATATGTGTGTGTGTGTGAGATATACAAGCACATATATAAACATGCACATTTATTACCTTATGTCTTTTCTAAAATACTCTTGTCCCAAACTACTATACTGTTACATCATTTAGTTCAGATAAAACATTGAACTTTGTGCAATTTATATACACAAATGTTTTAAAAGAGTTTTATTAATTGTATAATGCTTCAAATGAGTAATTTCCCCAGTAATATAGCTACTTAGCTTTATTTTAAATCTGAGCCATGCATCTAAGAAATATTTTTGCTTCATGCCTCATGTATTTCAGATGTAAAACTTCTTAAAAGATGAAAAAGAATAATTTACATTCCCTTCTCATTTGTAAGCAGATTTATTGTTTCCTGAGTAAATGTAGTTTTCTGACTGCTGCCGCTAGGAAGCTTTTAACACAGCCCACCACAGTGAAATATTTATAAAGTGTATCCTTATTACAAGTGCTGGGCAAAGCATAATAAACAGGTCGGGTTTTGAATATCTGAAAACTCACATGTGAGACAAATGACAGTGATTTGAGCAGATGTAAAAATTTCACAGAGAATTGAACTCATTGTGTGGATATATGAGACATTACAGAATGCATTTTTCAGAAAAATTTGTAAAAAGAGTTTATGGAAATTAAATATTTAAATGAGATTGAGACTAAGAGGATTTATTTCCTTTTAATTTTCAAAGGTATTACAGTACAAATGGTAGAGTTACAGAGGAATCTTGAATGAAGAATATGCCTTGGGAACATTTCATGTGTGTGTTAGAGGTCAAAGAAAATCTTTGAGGTCAAGATGTGATAATTGTATAAAATTATGACTATACTCTTCCTTTCATTAATGTCTCCTGCTATTTCTTTTCTTGAGGTTTCATATTTTTCTTTGTAGAGGTCCTTTATATCCTTTGTTAGATATATTCCCAGGTATTTAATTTTCTTTGAAGCTACTGAAAGTATTGTGTCTTTGATTTGATTATCAACTTGACTGTTATTAGCATATATGAAGGCTACTGATTTGTGGACATTAATTTTTGTATCCCAAGACATTGCTATATTTCTTGCTAATTTCATTGCTAATTTCTAATAGCTTTGTAGTTGAGTGCCTGGGATTTTCCTGAGATAAGGTCATATCACCTGCAAAGAGCAAGAGTTTGACCTCTGCTGTTCCCATTTTAATACCCTGATCACCTTCTCTTGCCTGATTGTGATTGCATTGTCTAGGACTTCTAGTGCTGTGTTGAATAGCAATGGTGATCGTGGGCATCCTTTTCTGGTTCCAGTTCTAAGTGGAAATGCTTTCAGTGACTGGGAAGAATCAACATTGTTAAAATATCCATACTACCCAAAGCGATTTACAGATTTAATGCAATCCCCATCAAAGCACCAATGTCATTCCTAGAAGAACTTGAAAAAAATAGTATTTTATATGGAACTAGGAAAAAAACAACTGAATATCTAATACAATTTTAAGAAATAAAAATAAATCTGGAGGTATCATGTTACCTCGCCTCAGGTTATATTACAAGTCTGCAGTGATTAAAATTGCTGGCACAAAAATAGAGATACAGATCTGTGGAATAGAATAGAGAATCTAAAGATGAACCCAGCTATATATCGCTGCCTAATCTTTGATGAACCAAACAAAAGGATGCACTGGTTAGCCACATGTGGAAGACTAAAATTGGACCCTTACCTCTCACCATTGCCAAAAATTAACTCTTGCTGGATAAAGGACTTAAATTTAAGACACAAAACAATAAACATTTTAGAAGAAAGTGTGGGAGAAACTCTTGACAAAATCTGCCTGGGAAAAGATTTTATGAAGGCCCCTTGGCAATTGTAGCAATAACAGAAATAAATAAATGGGACATGATCAAGCTAAAAAGCTTCTGCACAGCTAAGGGTAGCATAACTAAAGCAAACAGACAGCATTCAGAATGGGAGAAGATATATACATGCTATGAATCTGATGAAGAACTGATAACCAGAATCTACTGAGAGTTCAAACTGATGAAAAGAAAAGAGCAAATGAACCCATTTATATGTGGACAAGACACTTGAACAGAAACTTCTTTGAAGATTACAAATGGCAAACAAACACATGAAAAAATGATTGTGGTGGCGGAGGCAAGATGGTCAACTAGAGCCAGCTTTCCACAGAGTCTCCCATCCAGAAGGAGAGTTAAAAAACAGAAGTTTAGCAAGTGAGCTGAGAGTTTAGATCTGAACCAAGAGAGAAGGTTGAAGAATGCACATCAACCCTGCTGAGGCAAGCTGTGACCCTCAACCTTTGACCCCAAGGAAACAAACAATATGTACAAAATCCATCACCAAGTAGATGGGAGTCCCTTTCCACAGTATACTTGCTACAAACAAATGAGCAGAGTTCACATCTCCTCCAATTTTATCCCACAGGAGAGATACTCTAAAAACTGGAACTCCTTCCCCAAAGAGGACCCAATAGTGTGCCATGGCACTCTCCTACCAGGCATAAAATTATACCAATTCTGAACTCCCAGCACTCCCCTCCATTCTCATCCCAAGGTCTGGAAGCCTGTCCCACATGGACTCCAGATTCTTGGGCATTTTCTTGAGAGGTGTGGACAAGGCATGGGTATAAAGAGAGGACTGCAACCGAGGGAGCCACATGGGAGAGGGAGAAGCGGTGCCCTGCAGCACAGAGCAGCAGCAGTGGTGGGAACGATAGGGCTCATACCCCAGTTGATATTTTGGGGAGACACTCCCTGCCTCTCTTGGCAACCAGAGAAAGCCAGGCCGCTAATCTGGTGGCAGCCAGTGGTGGAACAGATCTGGGATGGAAACATAGTCCCTGTGAGCAAAGGCTATGCCTCAGGTGGTACCTGCCTAGGCAGGGTACAGCAGGGATGGAGACTAGAATACTCTCTCACAGGGACATCTTACTACCAGGGTCGAGCTGAGTCAAAAGTGCTGCTTTAGTGAGCCTAAGATGTACCCAGCCCCCAGGGTATCATAGCTGAATGAATATTGATGCAAAAATATTCAACAAGATCCTAACAACCAGAATCCAGCAACACATTAAACAAATATCAAACAAATTATATACCATGACCAAGTGAGTTTTATCCCAAGGCATCAAGGCTGGTTCAATATATGTAAATCTATAAATATAATTCATCACATAAACAAAATAAAAAACAAAGACCATATGATTCTCTCAATTGATGTAGAAAAAGCTTTTGATAATATCCAGCATCCTTTCATGATCAGAACACTTAAGAAAATTAAAATAGAAGGGACATTTCTTAAATTGATAGAAGCCATCTACAGAAAACCCACAGCCAATATCGTATTGAATGGAGTTAAATTGAAATCATTTCCACTCAGATCAGGAACCAGGCAAGGTTGCGCATTGTCTCCACTGCTTTTTAACATTATAATGGAAGTTTTAGCCATCGCAATTAGGAAAGAAACAGTGATCAAGGGTATCCATGTAGGGTCAGAGGAGATCAAACTTTCACTCTTCGCAGATGATATGATTGTGTATCTGGAAAACACCAGGGATTCTACTACAAAACTTTTAGAAGTGATCAAGGAATACAGCAGTGTCTCAGGTTACAAAATCAACACTCATAAATCTATAGCCTTTACATATACCATAATAGTCAAGCTGAAAAAATAGTCAAGGACTTTATTCCTTTCACAGTAGTGCCAAAGAAGATGAAATATTTGGGAGAATTCTCCATACTTCTTTACATTACAAAGGATGTGAAAGATCTCTATAAACATAACTATGAAACTCTAAGAAAAGAAATAGCTGAAGATGTTAACAAATGGAAAAACATGCTCATGGCTGGGAAGAATAAGCATTGTTAAAATGTCCATACTACCCAGAGCAATATACAATTTTAATGCAACCCCGTTTAAAGCTCCATGGTCATACTTTAAAGATCTTGAAAAAATAATACTTCATTTTATATGGAATCAGAAAAAACCTTGAATAGCCAATACATTACTCAGAAATAAAAACAAAGTAGGAGGAATCACGCTACCAGAACTCAGATTATACTATAAGTCGATAGTGATCAAAACTGTATGGTACTGGCACAAAAACAGAGAAGTAGATGTATGGAACAGAATAGAGAGCCAATAGGTGAACCCAGCTACTTATCATTATTTGATCTTTGATAAGCCAATTAAAAACATGCAGTGGGGAAAAGATTCCCTATTTAACAAATGGTGCTGGGTGAACTGGCTGGTGACCTGTAGAAGACTGATACCGGACTCACACCTTTCACCATTAACTAAGATGGAGTCTCACTGGATTGAAGATTTAAACTTAAGACATGAAACTATGAAAATACTAGAAGAAAGTGCAGGGAAAACACATGAAGAAATTGGCCTGGGAGAATATTTTATGAGGAGGACCCCCACCAAAAATACATTACTGGGATATGATCAAACTAAAAAACTTCCTCACAGCCAAAAACACAGTAAGTAAAGCAAGCAAGACAGCCCTCAGAATGAGAGAGGATATTTGCAGGTTATGTCTCTGACAAAGTTTGAATAATCAGAATCCACAGAGAACTCAAACATGTTAGCAAGAAAAGAACACGTGATCTCATCTCAGGGTGGGCAAAGGACTTGAAGAGAAACTTCTCTGAAGAAGACAGGCACACGGCCTATAGACACATGAAAAAATGCTCATCATCCTTAATCATCAGAGAAATGCAAATCAAAATAACTCTGAGCTATAACCTAACCCCATTGAGACTAGCCGACATCACAGTCTCTAGTCTTTAGATGCTGGGGTGGATGTGGAGAGAAGGGAACACTTTTGCACTGCTTCTGGGATTGCAAACTAATGCAACCGCTATAGAAAGAAGTTTTATATGAGACTGGGAAAGTAGTATGGAGAATTCTCAAAGATCTGTAAGTCAACTTTCCATTTGATCCTGCAGTCCTATTACTGGGTATCTACCCAAAAGAACAAAATGATTTTACCACAAGGACATTTGCATAAGAATATTTATTGCAGTTCAATTCACAATCGCCAAGATATGGAAGCAACCCATGTGCCCATCAACACATGAATGGATTAACAAACTGTGGTATGCATATACCATGGAGTACTATTCAGCTGTAAGAAAAGATAGAGACTGTGCATCATTTGTGCTTTCCTGGATGGAGCTAAAGCACATTTGTCATAGTAAAGTATCACAGGAATGGAGAAACAAATATCCAATGTACTCAATACTAACACAAAACCAATATATAAACAACTACCCATGAAAGAATAGAACAAGTATACTCTAGTGAGAGGAAGGTAGAGAAAGGGGAAGAAGGAGGAGTGATTGGTGAGATCTCACCTAATGTGCACAATGTGAGGGTTTTCAGCACACACCCTGAGTGAAGGGCTCAGCTACAACTTGAACTTTACCTTAGAAACAAAAACCATGTAACTGAAACATTTGTGCTCCCACATTAATTTGAAATTAAAATATATATATATGACTAGGTAGAAATTATAGCAAATAGGCAAATTGAGTTATTCTGAGACAATAATTTCCAATTTCATTGTAGACAACTCAGAAGTGTTCACATAGTAGATCAATCTGTTTTATCTTGGTGTCTATAACATAATTATTTTACAGTTTTCCTACTTTCTCCTGGCTTTTGAACTCAACCTCTTTCTTGGGCGGATCATCTTATATCCTAGTTCACCTGTATATCTTCTACTGTGAACATTTTCCCGTAAAGAATCATCCAAACCTATTGACTCACTGATTGTATACTATGTCTTACTACTAACACAGAGATTTAAATCTTTTCTGTCTATCAATTAATTTTTGTTTCATTTAGTCATTGAACAAATAAGAATACTTGGCCCTATTCCAGCTGTTATACTAGCTTCTTGGGATCTAAAGAGTGGCTCGTGCCTATGGAGTGTAGAGTTGCTTGAGAAATAAGCAAATAATCAAGGACACAAATAAAAGCAAAATTGCAGCTGTGACAGGTGCTGTGGAGGAAGAACAAAAAGCTCTGATTGTGTATAAGTGGGCAGGAGGATGATATGCTCCGACTTTCAGACAGAAAACATTGGTATGCATTTAGTATAGGGAATAAATTAGAGAGAGGAGAAAGTAGATGCCAGAAAATAAATTGTGAAATTAGTTAAGCAAAGATGAGAGGCTCAGGAAGAGAAAATGAAAGAATATGAAGAGAAGGAAACAGACTAGAGAGCTATGGTCGACCTAGCAAGATGCAGCGCCAGTTAGGAGATAGTGAAGGAGGGTGTTGTGGACAAAGGGAGGGTTCCTTACTCTGGATAGAGATGCTTCTTTGAGATGTGGTACACTGAGATCAGGGATGTGGCACAGGGAAAGCGGTTTTGATTCTGGACATAATAGTCTGAGTTGTCTTTGGCAAACGAATATGTTCAGATGTTAAATAGGCAGCTGGAGGAAAAGGTCTCCTGAAATCTGTCTGTGTTTATCTCCACGTTGCTATACCTGGGATACTTACATTTACCCTATTATTGAGCTAATTTTTTCTTCCTCCACTTCTTAGAGAAAGTGTATTGTTTCAAATAAATGCAGGGGAGGAAACAGGGAAGCCAAAGAGATGGGCAGTGGCCAAAGCTGGGGGCTCCATTCTGTGCTCAGTGGCATGGAGGACGCTACCAAGATGAAGATGTTGCGTATCCTTGAAAGAACTTAGACAAATCATTGGTGTGATCATACATGCGTTTTAAGAGCACATTGGCAGCAGTATGTGGGGATTATTATGTGTCCAGAGGGATAAGATATGAGATACAAGATGGAGAAGTCAACTAGAGGACAAGGTAATAGTTCAGATAATAGATAATGAAACATAGTCATAAAGAAATGACAGAATGAATTAGAGAAAAAAAGTGTTGAGTCATATATCCTGAGTGATGATTTAGGAGATAAAATCTGCAAACTGTGTTTTGTTTTGATGTAGGAAATGGTGAGAGAGTTGTGGACTGCTCACATGCTTCTTATTTGGTGGATTCGATAGAGAGTGAGCAGCAGATGACAATTTAATTATAGTAGTGGGAAGAGAAGTATGATACTAGCTTTAGAGGATTTAGTATGGCCAAGTAGATAGAAAACAGAATTTGGAGGTAGGTAGTAACTAGACTAAGTTCCATATTCACTGCCTACCCAGTACTACAACTCACAAAAGACTATACTACGTTTTCTAAACTACAGCATCCTGCTCTGCAATGTGGGGATTAAACTAATATCCTCATCTTAATATTGAGTATGAAAAATATAGACTAAACTCTTGCACACTGCATGACAATTATTTAATAAATATGATTTCTGTAACAAAGGAGAATTATAACCATTAAAATATAATTATGAATAAAATAGATGTAGAAAATGTGCAATACATTTGGTGAGCTTTTTTTCTTATAAATGGTTTGGGATTTA
Organism: Perodicticus potto; assembly: GCA_963574655.1. Lineage (NCBI taxonomy): Eukaryota > Metazoa > Chordata > Mammalia > Primates > Lorisidae > Perodicticus > Perodicticus potto. The sequence goes on from CAUYRH010030894.1 coordinate 23,804, forward strand.
TTTATTTTTATATTTTAATTTCAAAATATTACAAGGGTATAAATGTTTTTGCTTCATGGATGAATTGTATAATGGTGAAGTCAGGGCTTTTGGTGTGCCTGTTTCTGGAGTAGTGTACGTTGTACCAGTAGCTACATTTTTATCCCTCACCCTTTCCATTCTCCCCACTTCTTAGTTTCCAGTGTCCTCTATGTCTCTTTGTTCCTGTGTGTACCCATCGTTTAGCTCCCACTTAGTGAGAACATGTGGTATTTTCCATTCCTGGGATACTTCACTTAGAATAATGGTCTCCAGTTACATCCGAGTTGCAGCAAATGGCATTATTTCATTTCTCTTGATGGCTGAGCAGTACACCATGGTATGTGTGTATATGTGCATACCCCACATCTTCTTTATTCACTCATCAATTGATACTCACTTAGGTTGATTCTATATCTTTGCAATTGTGAGTTGTGTTGCAATAAACATTCAAATGCAGATATCTTTTTGATATAATGACTTCTTTACTTTGGTTAGATACCCACTAGTGGAAGTGTTCAATTTAATAGGTCTATTTTTAGTTCTTTGAGGAATCTCTATACCATTTTCCTTAGAGGTTGTGCTACTTTACAGTTCATCCAACAGCATATGAGCCTTCCTTTCTTGCCACATCCATGTCAACATCTACTGTTTTTCAATTGTTAGTGCTGGCCTTTCGGGCAGAGGTAAGGTGCTATCTCATTGTGGTTTTAATTTGCTTTTGGCTGATGATTAGTGATGCTGAACATTTTTTTCATGTTTCTTGGTCATGTGTTTATCTTCTATGGAACAGACTCTGTTCATGTCTTTTGACCACTTTGTAATTAGGTTATTTTATTTTATTTTTTTCCTTGTTGGTTCGAGTTCTTTGTAGATTCTGGACATTAGTCCTTTGTTTGATGTACAATTTAATTAAGTCCTATTTAGCATTGTTGTTTCCATATTCACCTTTGAAGTCTTAGTCATAATTCCTTTGCCTAGGCCAATAGCTAAAAGAGTTTTTCTTATGTTTTCTTCTAGAATTGTCATGGTTTTAAGCCTTATATTTAAGTTCTTTAGTCCATATTTCATATATGGTAAGAGATAGGGATCCTGCTTCATTTTTCTGAATGTGGCTATCTACGTCTTTTAGAAAAGCCAGTTGAAAGTTTTTTGAGGCAATAACTTATTTATACATTTCATTAGGGACCTAAAGATTGTTAGTCATCAGAAAGATACAGCTATCAAAATATTAAAAGAAACACTTTATGGAACTTTTCTTGGTATTGTAGAAAACCACAGTTCATTTTATTAATTTTCTGCTGTGCTCAAACTACCTTGATATCTGGCCAGAACAAAGATGTATTAGACACGGGCTCTCCCTACAGTATTTCTAATGTACTAATAGGGTAATGCAACTCTTTTAAGTGGCTAAGTAGCAGGTGGGGAGAGGTTGTCATTCTTCAGATGGTGGTAAACTGAGATTCCTTAATTTGTTGAATGGAAAAAAAAATAAAAATAAAAAATGCCTTTCCTAATCAGAGACTGGTGAGATTGCATTGAAAGGTCACATGCTGTTAATGGGTGGAGAAAGTGGAACCTACTGACACTTACCTTCCCACTGAATGTTGACTATGTAAATAGTTATGTGGCTGACTAGTTTTGGCTTTGAAATATGCATTATTCAAGCTGGTAAAAAAAGACTGCTTACAGCTTTTCCTTCATGGTAATTCAAAGAAACCACTGTACCTGGGTCAGGAAAACCTATGAATTAGTCAGTTCCTAATATACCCATTTCCTGTGTTGAAATCTCTGTGAAACATAAGATTGCATTCTGTATGACCAATAACATTGTGCTGACATGATCTTTTCCCTCCTTGCTATTTTCCAACTTCTATAAAATGTTCTCTTTCAAGAAAATGAAGGTATTATATAAATGTTTATTTCCCTTTCAATGGAATCCATACTTGTCCACTAATAAACCCTTATGGAAATTACATGACACACACATCTTACTTTCATTTTAAACAAATTACGTAATGTTTGGAAAATATGATGTGTATCAACTTTCATTACTCTAGAAAAAGCTGAATAGATCTTTAATTTTTTATTTCCTGGATAAAAATACAGAGATAAAGATACAGAGGCAGTGAGCAGTGCAAAAAAGAGCAGAGATTATGGAGCCATATAATCTGAGTTTAATTCTCATATTTTCCACTTATTACAAGCTAAATGCAAATTTGTCAACCCTACGCAGCCTGAGTTTCCCTACCCGCAATATGGAGATAATAATTTACAGTGCTGAGGTATCTTTAGAATAACATTATGTGCTGTGTAAAGAGCATGTAAGTCCAATGTGGGGTTAGAAATCCCCACATGTGTGTCTCATGTACATCTCATTCAGGTAAGCCGTCACACAACAGTCCATCTCTTTGTAGATATTTACTACATTGCAAATACTGTGTGCCATGTTAGTTTCCCTAAGAAAAGATTTCAGGGTAAACAATTTATTAAGAAAGTACTCTCAATACCGTAAGGCATGAGGGAAGCATAATACTGGAGGAAGAAGCTAAGCAGAGATGTCATTCCATGGCAATCTAGTCTCAAAGTGATCACACAGAGAGCTCTGGAGTATGAGTTTATTTTGCCCTGGGGCAAGGGGAATATGCTTGTATACACTTACCTAACCACTTCCTCTCTCCATCAATTAATCCTCAGCTGCCATGGAGGTGGGGGTGGAGAAGCAACTCCTATTAGCCAGGGGCAGGCTTGTTTAAGGAGGGTTGCAGGTGGGAACCATTAGCATTAACACCTGCAGGATCTGGAGCTGGCAGCACCTGCCTGGGAAGGGGGACGGAGGAGGTCACCACAACCATCTATGGCAATTCTCTAGTACTGCAGATGCAAAAGCGTAGTTTTAGCCATTTTTGGGGAAGGAGGAATCTCTGTTTTAATAATGTAACCTCATGTAGGCAAAACATATTTTTGTTTAAGATTTTAAATTCACCAATCATTTTATATGAAATTTTAATGGCATCTTTAGTGTTCCATTTCCAACATGAGACAGGGTTATGTGAACTAAAATAAAATGAATTTAACTATGAGGTCACCTTCATTTACAAATAATCGGAAGTCCAAATGTGATTTTTAGTTTCTAAAAGTTTGCATATAGATATAACGTGTCTCACTGAAATCTTACATCTGCTAGCATATGTCTCCTAAGTAAGAAGTTCCAGATTTTCTTTACTGACAAGACAAAGGCAGTGAATGTTCTCATCAGTGAGCAACTAGTTTCATGTTGCAGTACATGGACAAACAACATGTTTGTAAATGTAATAAGTAATAATTATGATCATAATGAGTAAGGACACAATTTATTATTTTCTAAGCACTGTATTTCCATGTGAACTGTAATATTTGGGGGATACTTTTGGTTGCTTGTGGAATAGGTAACAGTAAAATTGATGAAGGTCACCAAGATTTGAAAAATTGATCTCCATACTGAAATCAATATATAAACAATTACATGTTCCTAAGAACAAGAACAATAAAACACTAATATCGTCCATTTTGGGGTTAGAGGGAAGCAGGAAGGGGAAAGGGGAGGACGTTTGGCAGAAGGAGAAAGGGCAGCAGACGAGATCTCACCTAATGTGCACATTGTGAGGTCATCTACCACCCCCTGGGTGAGAGGCTCTTCTATAAATGGAACTTTACCCTAGAAGTGAGAACAATGTAACCTAAAAATTGTGCTCTCATATTCATTTGAAAAAATAAAAAAATACTCAAAAAAAGAAGTCAATTGTAGAAAAAAAAAAAAAGAAAAAGCCATGGTCAATAAATGGAGTATGTATAAAAATAAATAAATAAATATTTAAATACAAAAGAAAAATGTAAATATGAATTTGGAAACTACTTTAAGTGCATAGTTTTCAGTTACAGAAATACAAACCTGTATGTGTATATTGTAAATATATAGAATATTAATTGATAAATCAAATTGTGTAGGAAAACAAAACACCTCAATAGTTTAATATAATAAATATGTCATGTTCTCTCACTACATGCTCAGTTGCTTGTCCATGTTAGATCCACAGGAGGGTTGGATATGTTCCATGTGCTCTCCAGGGTGTGAGATTGATAGATACGCTCCATTACCTTCATCACAGAGCTCTGGAAAAAGCTGTGGATACTGTTTTAAGCTTTTTTTTCCTTTTTTTCTTTGATTAACATAAGGGTACATATGATTAGGTTCCATTGTTTATATTTGTAAGGTAAAGTCTGAGTTGTAGCTGAGTTCCAAGAGATGAGCCCTATACCTCTACCTTGTACCCACAAGGTGAGTTCTTACTTGTTACAGCTAAACTGTTACTTAGAGGAAAAATTCATATGCATTTACTCAAATAATAATGACGAATGAATAGTCAAATAAGCGAGTTTAGAAAGCTAGAAAAGATTAGAAAAAGTTAACAAAGCTAGAAAGGGACTAACAAAGTAAAACTAATTTAAAATGATGAACATTTTAAAGATGAGAAATTAATGAAATACACATAAAAGACAAAGAAATAATAAGATTGACAAGATTAGAGACATAACCTGCAAATATCTTCTCCCATTCTGAGGGGTATCTGCTTGCTTTACATACTATGTTCTTGGCTATGCAGAAGATTTTTAGTTTGATCAGATCCTACTAATATATTCTTGGTGTTGCTTCAATTGCCTTGGGGGGGGTTTCTTCCTCATAAAATATTCTCCCAGGTCGTATTTTAAATGTGACAATAGTTTATGTTTATAGGCTAATGGGAAAGAACTTTAGCATAAAGAAAGATGGAAGATTTAGAAGAAGATAGGAAAATAGGTGGAGTGAGGATCCTGAGAATGGGTGGGATTAAGAACAAGGGCATATGGCAGGGAGATTAAGACTCAGAAAAGATTTCCCTGTGGCTTTTATGTGAAAGGTAAAGATTCGGGATAAAATATATGTAGGCAAGTAGGATAGTGGGCCTGGACTTGAGCAGGGAGAACCTGAAATGTCTTCCCAGTGACATCTATTTCTGATGTCAGATCTTTTAAGGACGTGAAAGGACAAAGTCAAGATTAGCAGCTAAAAGAAATGAGACCAGAGGAGAAGGAAAGTGAAGATAAGGACTCAGTTAAGACTGGTAACCACAGGTGTGAAAGTTTAGATTCTTAACCCTGTCTTTATAACAGAATCACCTGGGTGAACTAATTTCCAACCTAAAACTTCCCAATTTAATCAATCTGGCAGAAATCATTTTTGAAAGCACCCAGGCATATGCTAATATACAGCTAGAGTTTAGAAAGAATGGCTCTCATGCCCTTGACTTTGTAAATTTTCACCAACAGTGTTCAGTACTCTAGGTATATAAGTCAGACAAGGTAGATGGTTGGATCAATCCACAGCTATAGTTTGTTGCACAGATTTAGAGGAAAAACGAGGGAAGGGACATAAAAGGAATGGTGCATATGGTCCAGGCTCTGATGAGAAAATGGAAACACGGTAGCAGAAAAAACAGTGCAAAGTGCAGTAAAGAACAGCTTAGAATGGAAATGATTTAAGAATGGATTAAACCGGACACAACCCAAATCCCTTCAACTTTCCCAATGATCTAAATCCACTCCTTCAGGAACATGCCCTTGAAAAAAGTCGTTTAAACATTTCAGCACAAACCTAGGGGAAAAAACTAGATAATAGAGTTTATGAAGAACCAGTGACTAGGTTGGTGCTTACAGAGTGGGAAAATCGAATGCATCGCTGGTGACTAGAGCCTTTACATCCACCACTTCAAATGACATCCAATTCGGGGGAAGAGTTCTTCATTAAAATATGTGCATATATAGTCTTTGCTATATACCTATGGACATAGGTAGTCTCTCTCTGTATATGTTCTTTTACTACTCATGTATCAGTCTAAGTATATTAGAGGGCAAGTCTAGTAACTAAGAATATTTAGCCACTAAGAAAGTGTTAAGAATCTTCAATTTTAGTGCTTTTTAGGGGAAAGTATGACTTTTGGGACAATACCTACTCTAGAAATAGAGATATGAAGAATGGTTTTCTCTAAAGAAAAATGTGATTAATAGAATTCAGGGATTTGGCTCAGTGCCAGTAGCACAGTGATTATGGTGCCATCTACATACACCGAGACAGGCAGGTTTGAACCCAGCCCAGGCCTGCTAAACAACTAAAACTACAACAAAAAATACCTGGGCATTGTGGTGGGCGCCTGTGGTCCCAGCTACTTGGGAGGCTGAGACAAGACTATCACTTGAGCCCAAGAATTTGAGGTTCTTGTGAGCTGTGATTCCACTTCACTCTACAGAGAGTAACAAAGTGAGACTCTGTCTCAATAAAAAAAAAGAAAGAAAGAAAAAAAAGGACAATGGGTTCTAAGATTTCTTCCATTATTTCATAAGAAGTCTTTGAAACAAGAATCAGAATTATTTGCTGAGTTTTTTTTGTCATTGTTTTCACTTTTTAAAACTAGCCCTGTTTTGTCTTCTCTGAGACTGTTTGGATTGTAATTCCGATGTCCTTTGAACTTTGTTCTTTGATAAACCTTGGGTAGAAAACTCATGCCAAATACAACTGTGAATCAGAGATTGGAGACTCATGATGGTTCTGGAAATAGCTTCCTGACCTGTACTTAAAAAGACAAGTGTTCAAACTTACCAGGAGGAAAACATTTCTGCAGTTAATCATTAACATTTACTAAGACATATCAATTAACTATAAGCTTCTGAAATTAAAGGCTTTTTGTTTTTTTTAAAAATGTTTTTTGCCATCCCCATCAGGCTGAAAAGGACAGAAAGAAACATCTCCCAGGACTGGTCTCCATCAAGAATCTCCACTCATGGTTTCTGCACATTCTTCTTCTAAACATGATGCTTTTAAAACAGCCTGACAGTGCCCATCTGACACTTTAGGGAAAATTAGAGATTTGCTATTAGCCACTGTTCCTCTAAGATTTCTTCCCTCCTCCTTGCAAATGACTATAAGTGTAGCCATTTGTGATGGAGAGCTCTCTTTGATTTAAAAACTTTTATAAAGGTGATAGTTTAAAATGATTGAGGTCTATATTTCTTTCTTCTTCCCAACAGGCTGTTTTGGCATCTCGGTAAATTTATAGTACCACTCGATTCCAACTGGCTGGCTTGCACCACGTCCACGTTATCCAGTTCACTCTTCCTCCTAATTGAAATCCATAAAAGCTAAAATATGGCCCAAGGGATTTCAGCTGGACCTCATATATTCAAAGGGAATTTTTCAGCACCGAATTTAAAGTGTATCACGTTTTCAGGGGTCTGATGTGACAGAAAAACAGAACCAAGAAAAATAAAGCTTCCAACTTCAAATGCTGGAGAACCTGACGACCCCTTGAGTTCCATTTGGGAGGAGGACAGATGTTGGGATCCATGTTAGTGCACCTCACTCCACCCCACCCCAGGAGACGAAAGGATGATGTGGTCATTCACAACCCCTGGAAGCCAGGAGGGCCATGTGTCTAACTGGTTCTCCATGGCGGACCGACGGAAACTTCCCTTCAGGTTCGTACATGGTACGTTAGTGTCCTCAAACACACCGAGAAGAGGTGGGGTGAACCGATCAGATATTAACATGCTCACGAAACAAACACACAAGAACATAGAATGTTTAATTTCCACACTGCCCCAAAACATTTTTCAATATAATCACCCCTTAATAGAATTAATCTAGTAATTGTAAGAATTTTGGCTTTGCCAGGGAAAAATGGATTTAATAAGAAGGCCAACCAGCCCGGTCAAAACTTGCTGCCTTATGAATGTCTCTGTCATTCTTCAACTTTTACCCTCACAAGATTTATCTGGGTTGTTGATCTCATGGAAATGCTCCTGTACTGGCACGTATTGCCTATGGAGATAAGCATATCTTTCTAAGGGAGCATCTCTTTTTGGTAGCGAAAACCAAATGATATTTTTTATGTTATCTAAATGTCAGGATTGGGGACTACACACCTATGAAAGCAGCTAAAATGAAACACACATGGTATCCCTAAAGTTATCCCTAAAGTTGCCATATGTAGGGATAAGGGTAAGTTGTAGCTAAATGACCTTTATTTACAAAGTATTCACTATAAAATTTATAAAGAGGTGGTGAACACCCAGAGACTATTTTGTAAATATTTTGTGAAATTTTGTAATGAATACTTTTTTTTAATAAAGGTACACATTTAGCTATAATTTCCTATTTTCTCAACATATGGTGAATTTGGGGGTGACTTTTGGGACACCCTGTAGTGACAGTACCAGATGTTGGCAAGAGGCAGTGAAGGTGAGTCTCACCTCTCTGGGAATATAAAGTGGTGGGAACGCAAAATTGTACATAACTACTCTGGAAAAGAGTTTGGCAGTTTCTTAAAGACAATCAGACATACCCAAAGTATATAATCCGGCAATCACAACCTTTGGTTTTCGTCTCAGAGAAACGAAAACACTTATCCACACAGAAATCTATTTACAAGGGTTCCTAGTCGCTTTATTTATAATAGACAAAAATAGGGGGTGGGGTTAGGGAAACAGATTTCTCCAGTGGAAGAACTATTAAATTGCCGTATATCCATACTGTAGAATACTATTCAGCAACACAAAGGTAAAATCTGTTATACACACGGCAACCTGAATAGAGCCCAAGAGAATTATGCTAAGTAAAAAAACCAGTCTCAAAACTGTACAACTCCATTTATGTAACATTCTCAAAATGACAAAATTATAGAGATTGGGAATAGATGAGTGAGTGCTGGGGTAAGGGATGGGGAGGAAGGTGGATGTGAAGATAAAGGGTAGCATCTTTTGCCATAAATAGGTCTCTATCTTGATTGTGGTGGTGGCTTTGTGATTCTACATATGACAAAACCTCATAGAACCACACACACACAGTGCAGGTAAAAATAGTGAGATCTGAACATGGTTTGTGAATTGTATCGTAATTGTATCAATATCGATTTTCTGTCTTTGAAATTGTCCTTGTTACATAACTTATGTAAGATGTTGGGTGAAATGGGTGAAAGGTATGTGAGACCTTTTTAGTAGTTGTTCAATTGCCTGTGCCTCTATAATCTTTTCAGACGAGATCGGACGTGTTCAAGGTGGTATGGCCGTAGACTCTATAATCTTTTCAAAATAAAAAGTTTAAATATGAAAATGGGGCCATCCCCTGAAAAAATTATTTTAAAAATACGACCAACTTTCTTTTGTGAGAATAAAAACCTTGGAGTGATGATTTGTGCATATGACTCTAACTATGGGAGTTATTCACAAACATAAACTTATTCCTAAGTATGAGCCACCTATTTTCATGTTTCTGGAAGCTCAGTCACTCAACTCAATGTGCTTGTCGACATTTTCTTCTCATTGTAACACGTCTCGTTATCCTAATTAAAAAACAATGTTCCAGAAAAAATAGCAACTGCATTGCTGAGCAGGGACAAGATGCTATCTTACTGTTGGCTTCACAGCCTCGCCACGCCCAGAGTCTGAAGACACGCAGCAGTTGACAACAGCCACTGGTCTACCTGGCACCTACCAAAGCATGACTTTATACTCAGTCCAACACCAGGAGCTCAGACTTACACATTAACAGAGCCAAACGTTTTTTCCTACTTACAAGACTTCGCCAAAGCAGACAGTAATATTTGTATTCACGTTCATTACCCCGCTCAGAGTACAAACATATCCAGGGATTGTTGAAGAGATATCAGGGAAGTTATTCATATAAATCCTCGTTAAATACCTTATCGTTAATGAGAAATTGAGGACTAGCATTTTCCTCTTTGCCTGAGATCCAACTTCCCTTCCTCGCTCTCTGGTCCAGCAGTGTGGGCAGGAGGAGCCCCTGCTGCCCCCTCACTATAGAAGCCCCACCCTAGACTCCATCTAGCCACCTTCTTCACCTTGGGACAAGAATTCCAATTCTCTTACAAATGTCTGAAAAATTTCTAACTTTCGTTCTATAACCAGATACCCAGAGTACAATTCTGACCACAGACCCGCAGAAGATAGCTCTGAAAAAGGCACAAAAGAGAAGATATGAGCCTACCAGGGCTATCATCAACAGGGCAAAGTTTCAAAAGGGGACTATTACAAACTGCAGAAGATGAAAGACAGAGAAATGAACCAAGATCAGTGCTGGCAGATTCTAGAAGTTGGTTTTGAATTCCTCGAGTTTGAACGACGTGTTGCTGAATCTAACTAGAAGAGCAGGACACAAGAGCCCCAGTAGCTAAGCTTCTGTGGCAATATGATGATGACCTGGAATGGGACTTGAACACAACTCTATGCACGTGGACCCAGAGGAATGCTGACACATGTTCGCCCAGCTGTTGATGTGAAGAGGGGCGGGGGGAGGGGGTCACAATACAACCTCTGTGCTACTGCTTTTATAGAATCAATGACTCAAAACCCCTCATTAAGGAAAAGAGATTATATCTACTCAGGGCCCAGAGGAAGGATTCCCAAATATTAAACTTCACAGATCAAGAATTACTTGGGCTGGAACTCCCAATGATCGCATCTCTCCTTTGTTTCTAGATGGTGCTCAGACTCTCGACCATACATATAACTTAATAATCTGAGAGCACATTGAGAGTATAATTTGGTTTATACCAAGTTTGTGCCAATTTCCAACATTCCTGGTATCTCCTTTGCCCACCTTCATATTCTTGCTATGCAAGGTGAGCTATGATGTCATCACTCAGGGCCCTAAGTTCAAGGGCCCTAAGCTAACAGCCTAGCAGAGATTAAAAGAATGTTCTTGAGATCACTGCCTTGGAAACAAAAGTAGTAGGATATACAACTTGCATCAAATGTCAGTAAATAAGGTCATGCTCTAAGGAGAAGCAATAACAGTTAAACCCATCAACTTTCACTGAGGTTGAGGAAACAAAAGGCATTCCCGTTTACAGTGGCCTCATGCCAGGAGACTGCTAAGAGTGGAGAACAATCAGTCTTCAGACCTAAGAATGCTATCTTTTAAGAAGAATGTGCTAATGAAAATTTTCAGGAACAGTAATTTCCTCAAGGTACTATGAGAATGTTAATCAGCCAGGACCTCCAAGTATTACTGGTCAGGTAAATATTCTCCAGCAGGTGCAAGAAAGAACATACATCTTCTCTGAGAAAATTTATAGGGAACAAGGATTTGATGTTATGTGCTGCCTACTTTTATCAATATCTGTAAAATAGCTTGTCATTAATAAAAGACTTAAATAGCATCTAGACTTCTGAGGATATAAGTAGAGCTCATTGAAGAGGTAGGGCAAAAAGGGGGGGGAAAATGCTGCCCTGAAAATGAACTTGGGTTTTCTGGCCTACTACAAAGTTAAACAAATGTTTCTTGCCTTGGCAAAAATGATAATTTTAAGTCTCAGCTTCTATAAGGTAACATCAATCTCCTCTTGAGTCACTTCTTTTGATCAGAGTTCCAGCTCTGAATTTCCTGTGGCAATAATAATTTTCAGCAACATATTTATCTAGCTATGACTTCTGAAACTTCTGAGATGCATCAGCCAGAGTGACGGGGTCAAACTCACATGTAAGAGCAAAAAGCCCAAAATTTAAGGTATCTACAGTCAAACCCTGAGATAAAAGGTCCAAAATCTCATTTTCATATTCCCCTACATTCAGAGAGGTAAATTCCTTACTTTCTGAGACAAAGTCTCCTATTACTCTTTCAGTATCATTGAGATAGCCAGAGTGTTGTCACAATCCCATGACCTGAATGTTCTTCTTGCTGTTGTCACCTGATGTCACAGGCAGGCTATTCAACCTCTCTGACACTCACTTCCATATTTTCAAAGGGGAAGAATTCCACCACAGACAGGAATGTCTTTTGTTTCCTCAATCTCAGTGAAAGCTGACAGGTGTAATTGTTACTGCTTCTCTTGGACCACTGTATTTATTGACGTTTGCTACAAGCTGCGCATCCTACCACTTCTGTTTCCAAGGCAGAGATCTCAGCAAAATTCTTTTAATCTCTGCTAGGCTGTACACTTCATGTTCTTGAATCCTGAGTGATGATATCACAACTCACCTGCAAAGCAAGAATATGAAGGTGGGCAAAGAGATACCAGGAATGTTGGAAACGCCTGGGTACAAACTGGATTATACTCTCAACATGCTCTTGGATTATTTAAGTTACACATACGGTCCCACGGAGTGGTTATGAGGACTGGGAAACACGTAAGCTGCTGCACACAGTAGGTGCTTTGTAGATGACAGGTATTATCCCTGAGCATACTGAATGAACACACTTGAATAATTATCAAACTTGAACACTTGTTCTGGGAAATTATTCTGGGAAGTGTCTCAGATCACAAACTGAGTTTGTTTGCTTCCCTCTGAGCGTTCCTCAGAACTCAGGAATCCATCTTTTCTAGTGGACTCAGGAGTCTGCGTTTCCTTCTAAGAAGTGTTCTCTCTCTCTCCACACAGTGGCTAATTCTTATGTATCAGAAAGCAGGCAGTAAAGTCCTGAGAAGCTAAAATTGAAGTCATTGTAGGTTTTTTGTTTGTTTATTTGTTTGTTTGTTGAGACAGAGTGTCACTATGTCACACTTGGTAGAGTGCCGTGGCATCACAGTTCACGGCAACCTCCAACTCTTGGGTTTAAGTGATTCTCTTGCCTCAGCCTACCAAGTAGCTGGGACTACAAGCGCCCACCACAGCACCTGGCTATTTTTTCTTTTTTATTGTAGTTGTCATTGTTGTTTGTCAGGCTGGGGCCAGATTTGAACCCGCCAGCCCTAGAGTATGTGGCTAGCGCCCTAGCCGCTGAGCTACAGGTGCCAAGACACATTGTAGGGTTTTTGATGTTAAGGGCTTTCAGTATTCACTTATTTTTATTTTTTTTCAATGTTCATATTGATTTAAATTTAATATATATATTTTTATTATTGAATCATAGCTGTGTACATTAGTGCAATCAAGGGGTACAATGTGCTAGTTTCATATACAATCTGAACTATTTTCATCAATAGTTAACATAGCTTTCATGGCATTTTCTTAGTTATTGTATGAAGACATTTATATTCTGCATTTAGTAAGGTTCGCCTGTACCCTTCTAAGATGCACCATAGGGGTGGCCCCACCAATTACCCTCCCTCCACCCCAACCTCGCCCCTTCCCTCCCCTCCCTTGCCCTATACATGGATGGAGCCGGAACATAGTCTTCTTAGCAAAGTGTCTCAAGAATGGAAGAAAAAGTACCCAATGTACTCAGCCCTCCTATGAAGCTAATTTATAGCTTTCCTATGAAGGCTATTCACTTATGTTTAAACTACTGCT